>LGRX02000978.1:0-63536 GCA_001247695.2 Cymbomonas tetramitiformis
TAATGAGCAGTTATCTCATTTTGTTCCATTCATCGGAGCATACTCTTGCGGGAGGCTGCTTCATTCCTAAGCCTTCGGGGTGTAACCAGGAGATTGGGTCATCAACATTGTCATTGGGCACAACCGACTTTGATTCACCAGTGAAGCTTCCCAACGGCTGGACCGCGTGCTTCACACAATCCGCTGTTCGCAAGGCAAACAAAGATCGGTTCGGAAAGTCCTCGGTGTCAGCACACCGGTGTCTCTGTATAAATTGTGGTAAACAAGGAGAGAAGCGGTGTGGTGGCTGTCACCAAGCAGTATATTGTTCCCATGATTGTGCGAAGCAGCACTGGAAGTCGAGCCATCGACAGGAATGTAGTAAAGCAAAGCTGAAGAAGTAGGCATAAACTTACATTGACAACCGTAATTGATCAAGACCAATGTTAATAAAATATGTATATGTGTCTAGTGTGTGTGCGTATTGTAAATAAATAGCGCTGCCAGCTGTCTGCATGCACGGGGCGGGGAACGATTGTAACACATAGTTAACCAATGTAAATGGGACTGCGACAAATTCGGCGTCTGGCCGCAGCTGTTCAAAAAGTCTCATTAGCTTAATGAGCAGCTGTGCAAAGTTTCTTACCTTTGTATTTTTTCTTTACAGTTTGCTTGAAATCTTCTGTCGTAATATGGCATGTGTATCTGCTTAAATCGATATATTCGGCGTCTGGCCGGAGCTGTTCAAAATGTCTCATTAGCTTAATGAGCAGTTGTGCAAAGTTTCTGACCTTTGTGTTTTCCCCTTAACAGTTTTATAATGAATATGAGTATTGTTTCGAATTGCTCATTAACCTAATGAGGTGTTACCTGTTAGTGACTAACTTTGTACTTGTATATTACAATATAGGTACCATTGACACCTGCAGCAGAAAGCGAGCTGGCTGCTAATCGTGGTCCGGGCGGCTCATTGTTGGCTTACAAGGCTGGAGAGACAGCGAAGGCGGCCAAAGAACAGAATGCTGAGCAAGCAGCGCAGGACTGGCAGTCCTTGCCCACTTTGCCGAAACAGCGGCGTTCAATATCTCATTCTAATACGATTCGGTACCAGATTGAGTATAACCACCGGTTCCCCAGAGTCGTTAACGCCAAAGACGTCAAGGGGTGTACCTTCAACATACCTATCCAGTACATTATACAGGCTGAGGACTACGAGCGCATCAGGGATGAGGACCGTGCGCAAGTTGTGAACCTGAAAGAGAGCATGGCTTGGAACCCACACTCTTTTCAGAACACCTCCCTGGTGTACGTTATATGGGCGGAATCTGGGGAGCACCTCACAAGCGCGGAGGATTTTGACCCCAGTGAGGTGTACGGCGGCATATATCGTTTCGTGTGCTTCGGGCACCAACATAGCCTCACCGCTCGGCGGGAGCTTCACGCTGAACAACCAGATAACGAAGCTTTTCAGCAGATCGAGTGCAAATTGTATTTTAATCTACAGTCTGACATGGTCCGATTCTTGGCTGACGAGCAGAACAGCGTCGACCAGAACGTGAAGGGCAAGTCGCACCAGCAAATCATAAAATCCATGAGAGTTGGCATGCAGGTAATTTCTGAGAAAATAATGTAACTTATCCATCTTTGTCACTTAAAGCTCTTACTTACTTAAAGCAAAAGAATGTGACTGACCGTAATTTCTCGGCAAACCATGCAGGCATCGAAGGGCCCGCTCCACAAACTATATTGGCATTGTGGCATCACCGACTGGGACGTTCAGCTCCAAGACTGGACGGAGGACGGCCTGGTGAAGCAGTTGGAACAGCACGATCCCGGGACTTTCAGGCTTCCAAAAGCAAGGAAGCAGGTCTACGAGAGGCTGTCGAAGGGGGACTGGGCCAATGTGAATGACTGGCAGCTTTTCGGGGGAGAGGTTAAAAGTGGCAAATGGTTCCCGGTCTGGAGCTATTTGACATCGGTTCAGCAGATGCAGATTAAGGCGGAGGTGTTGCAAACGAATCACATCTCCTACGCCAACGACTACGCAACGCATTGGTCGATCGCTACAGTGCGTCAGGATACTTGGGACCAGATTGTTAAAATCATGCATGCGTACGGCGAGTGTATTCTGAAGGCGCAGACTAAGACCCCCACCAAGGGGTCTAGTAAGAAGCGCAAGATCTGGGCTCCGGACAGTGAGATCGTTGACATGACTACCGAGACGTCTGGGGCGGAGGAGGCGTTGAAGGGTGTAGGTGTCGACCTCAAGAAGAAGAAGTCGGGTAACAAGGCCAAGTCTAGGCGTGTTCCTCGAAGCGCCGGTAACACGTTGAGTGTCGGTCAGCCGGCACAGCCTTTGCAGCAGGCAATCGTGAAGGAGAGCGAGAAGAAGGAGTTGGGCATGCCCCTGTTCCAGACGATGCTCGGGTTTCACTCGGACGTGGAGGTTGATTACTTGAACGGCGTTCTGAGGAAAATCCTGACCACTGAGATCACCATCCCAGAGGCGATTGAAACCCTGAAGAGGTTCAAGAACCAACGCAACGTCCAGGCCTGGATCGTGTCGCAATCTGGGGTGGAGAATTGGGATGCTTTTGAGAAGAAATACGGTGAGACTTGGGCTTGCCAGGAGGCCATCGAGCGATGCATCAAGGCGGTGAAAAACGGTAAAACTGGGCGAGGGGGGAGTCAGCTCACGGTTCCCAAGGCCATCGTCCAATTCGTCTCAGACTGCAACACGTGGCTTGCCCGCGGTGTCGGGCCGGAGAGGGAGACCTCGGGCAGCTGCCCGTTAACTACGTCCCCAATACAGTTAAGGTGTGCGTTCTTTCAACATTCTTTGTTGTAATAGTCGTGCCCCTCATGTAGTTGCATGTTTTATTGCTCTAGCAATTTTGGGTCATTCAAATATTAACAAGCGGTTTGCGGTATAATAGGTGGCACTTCCCTCCCCCCTTGTGGAGGATGGTAACGCGAGGCAACCGACGAGAAAGAGTACGAGCAGAAGACGGTTCAAACCGGCTACATGATCTACAAAGACGAGTTGACGAAAGTCGAGTATGTCCCGAAGTTGCATTACGTGGGGACGATACTGGACGTTATTTGCGACTTCGATACAGAGGCGTCAGAGCACGCGTTATCCGAGGCCGACCTGATCAAGTTCGTAGATGCCTTTGCGGCGCTCACCACCTCGCCGGACTGGACAATATTGATATTTTGTGGGTTTGCTCAGCAGACCGGGTTCCAGAAGATCCTGGAGAGCAAATGCAACGGTGGGGCCCAGCGCATTTGGTGGCGCAAGGAGAACCAGGATGTGGGTGCCAACAAAGCCATCCGGTACAATGTCCTCGAAGCGGCTGTCATCGGGTTCCAAATGGCGGACGTGGAGTCCGGGTGTCGCAAACGCGTGCATATGATGGTACAAACATTCTCGGAATCGAACGAACTTAACACTCGCGACTGGTCATAAGCATCATTAATATTCACTGGTGCCGGTGACTGTTCGAGCAATTCTCAACACAGCATAAGATCGTAGAGCTACAAATTTTTTTAAAATTCTGATACCCTGAGACCGAACGCTGAACTCTTACATGCAAGCCCAGATTCCAACATGAAAAAGTATGAAAACAGCAGTAAAACATATCCGTCAAAATTGATATTATAATCACAAAATACGAATTATTGTGTACAAAAGCTGTGAGCAGAACTGTCTTAGCACTCTAGCACTGGCACGCGAACAGCCACCTAGTACTTGCGAAGGCAAAACAATAATGAGTCCACTAGCCTGACCTCCAGTCAGAGTCTACTTATATCTCAATGCTCTGTCACATTTCCCAAAACTGTAACGGGTTCTAGCCCTTAAATCTTCATCTGGCCAATGGAAAATCATTATTCCATGCCAGCTCTAGCAATGTTACCGTTTACCGCATTCTGACTGACACGTCAGCGGCAGAGGAGTCACTGCCATCTTCATCTTAGCATTCCCTGGTCATTTGATGGTGACCATATCTTCTCTGACAAGTCTGCATCTCACAGATGATCATCTTCGCAAAGCCTGTCATGCTGTCACCACTGTCATGCGTGTCACCAGCTGAACAAACCCGGCGCGGTACCATGAGAAGCCGGCGTTTGTTACAGCTGTCGCAAACGCGTGCATATGATGGTACAAACATTCTCGGAATCGAACGAACTTAACACTCGCGACTGGTCATAAGCATCATTAATATTCACTGGTGCCGGTGACTGTTCGAGCAATTCTCAACACAGCATAAGATCGTAGAGCTACAAAATTTTTAAAATTCTGATACCCTGATATCGAACGCTGAACTCTTACATGCAAGCCCAGATTCCAACATCCCCCATCTGTAGCTGCTGCGTGCAGTAGCACAGACTCAAATATGGGCTTGTTCAGCATACTGGGTCGTATCACCATCTGCCATGAACTTGCCCAAACTGAAAGTGAACATACCAATGCCTTCACCTTCTCCACCCTGTAACATTCTGGCTCTGACCAGCGGATTCTTGAACACCAAGACCCACATACACCTGCGGCCAATAGGTCCATGTTCCAGATGCCCAATCACATGCAAGCGTCCTGTCTGACTCAATCGTCTGAAGTACGCAGCCCTGCTCTCGGCCATGTCTGTCAAGTAATAAGATGGAACATGGACACACGCCACCACACGACTGGCCATTACTGCCAATGGAAACGCGATATCCAGCGCTGCGAACCAAGGTGAAGTCACCACTGCGTCACAAACGCCATACTTCTCCTTCCATATGCGATAGTTACCTGGCTGAAGTGCGTCATGCGCCTCAGACCAACCCAATTGAGAGTTCCAGTCATTATTCATGAATCTCAACTGCGGCCATTGCTCCACCATCACCTCACTGATGACCCCAGTGCCTGCCCATGGGTCCCACACGCCATCGACGGACTTCCAGTCCACCTCTGTCGCCAAACGCCTCACCTCAGAGGGCACTGTGATAACCAGTTCAAGCCCCCACTGCAGCGCGCTAGCTTCTCTCACCTGAGCCTTAGTCATGTGTCTCAGCTCCCCTCGTCTTTCAACTTCTTCTTCAGCCAACGCAGGCACAAGAGGTGCATCCCTCAGATGCCTTGCCATGGCCTTCTGTTCCCGATATTTCTTGCTCAGCACCGTGCGATGCCCCTCATTCCAATGCCCTGGCATGAAGATCTGCACAGCCTCAGAGAGCTTGTCCTGCCTTCCCCAATCAATCTGATCTGGCATGCCCAAGAACATGTCCTCCTCTTTCAACAGCATCTCCCTTGATGAGATGGCATGCCAAGGCTGAAACTTGTCTCCCTTCACCACCCGACGGGGACCCACGTCTGCTGGCAACAGGCGCATCTCCGCAGACAGCTTCTCATTCAATTGCTGCTCCTTCATGCCCAGTCTGTCCTCTAGGGCACCAGAGCTCTCGTCTTTCTGGGTCTGCACCTCAGCGTTGGCGGCTTGCATCCCCGTGCCTGAGCACCTGGGACATAGCCACTCGCCTTCTGGTACTCCATCCAGTGCTGGGGTCAGACACCACAAGTGGTACCCCCTGTTGCATGCGTCGCACAACAACATCTCTGCTTCCCCATCAGTCTTCCTGCACACTTCACATGCTAGGTGCTTGCTGGGAACGGCTGCACTGCAGTCATACTGGTCCTTCACCTGTAGGTGACATGGCGCGATGCTCTGCACGGTGCTCTTCTCTCTTAACTTGGTGGCGTCCTCAAGCACCACCACACCATCTCGCTGTATCTTGACCAGCTTCAGAATGGCAGATTTGGTCGCGACTTCCATGCCGCTGCGAGGCTTCTGCCTGATGTAGACGAAATCGCCCACCTTAAACTGGTGTGGACTAGGCTCATAGCCCCCACCTCTTCTCCCTTCATAGTGTAGTGTATCACGATGCTGGGTGACCTCCAGGCTGCAACCAGCGTGTACCATCAGTCGCCTCACCACCTGTGCTCTCCGGTGGAGGTCCTTGACTCTGGCATCCTTCTCATCTTCGACCTCAGCACCAACATCTATGCTGGGTGCCTGTTTCAAATCAGGCGGCACTACTGCCTCTTGGGCAAACAACATGGTGAACGGCGCCACCCCCGTGGACTCCTGGCGTGCTGCATTATAGCTCAGCACTAGTGGCCAGAGCTGCTCATCCCACTCATAATCGAGACCCTTCTCCAAGGCAAGCTTCTTAAAGCAGAACTTCATAGTGCGTACCACTCGCTCGGTCAGCCCATTGCCTTCTGGTGAGTCTGGCGAGGTGACTCGCCGGTCAATCAGGCAATCTCTGCACAACTGCTTGAACTCGCCTTCAAACTCCTTACCTCCATCCACCAAGCATTCTGCTGGCGCACCAAACACAGCCAGGACATGACTGCGAAATGCCGCTGCGATGGTGCTCGCCTCCTTGTCGGGAATGGGCACGCAGACTATGAACCTGGTGTAGTGCTCGGTCATGATGAGCACTCGGTTGTTGCCAGACTTGGTCTCTCTCCTCGAAGGCCATGCCAAATCCAGCGACCAGCGATACATGAACGACACGATCTCAAGGGGGGACAAACATGCCTCCTCTCTCGCATAATGAGTCTTCACACGCTGACAGGTCTCACACTGAGTGACCACAGCCTCCACGTCTTTCTTCAAATCGGCCCACCAATGGCGCTGCCACAAAAGATGCTGCGTCCGTCTTATGCCCCAATGTCCAGTTCTGGAGTGGTATTCCTTGACCAACGCGAGACGGTCAGCAGGCTTGGGTATTCTCACCTCCTTGCCCGACATAGTGACCATGTAGATCTCGCCCGTGGCCTCATCCCATCGATGTCGTGCTGCTCGTCTTCTTACTCGACGAACCTCCTCTTCTGGCAACCTCACTCTGCCGTTGGACTTCAACCATCTGAGGCACCAGGTATCATCGTGTACATCTCGATGCTTGTCACGGTCTACCTGCTGCTCGGCCACGCTGGCCATCAGGTCCTCGAATCTGGTGGTGCACGCCAACCTGGGGAGTCTCATCTCTGAATCTTTGGCAGGCGGACTCCAGGCAGGCACATCCACGCGCGCTGCTGGGGTTGCGCCCTCCTTCACGAAGTGGTTCTCATGCCTCTGACGATACTGCGCCATGGTGTAGAGCTGCCACTCTTTCTTCTTCTTCTTCTTGGTTCCAGCCTTCTGTCGCTGGGCTCCAATTCCTTCTGCACCTTTCTGCCCTTGCGAGCACATTACCCGCAGCTTCTCCTCCCAGTCACGATGGGTCATAGTCTTCGCCACCTGCTGGGTATATGCATTCGAATTCTCGACCCATTCCGCCAGCAAAGCTTGCCTCTGCTGAAGGTCCGACCTCTCGTGGTCTGCCCAGTTGTTGTCTACAGCGATGGGCTGTCCTGGGGAATTCTCTGCCTCTGGGGATTCCTCGCTGTGAGGGAGCCCCTTCCTGCTCGCTTCTGCGACCGCCATCAGCAGCTCCATTGCCCTGCGATCCATGGCCAGGCCCAGAATGCTTGCCAATTCCACGTCGTTCAGGCCATCGGCAATGCGTAGCTCACTTGCGCTGTAGCCCATGGCTCGCGCCTTCTCGTCGAGGTTCACTTCTCGAGATTCTTCCTCGGCGTCTTCATCGTCCTGGTTGCGCACCACGGTGCCCATTCTCGCTCTCCTGAACGCTCTTGACCCTTGCGTCGCCATGATGGTGGGAAGTGCCCTCAATGGTTCTCCCACCACGTTCACCACGTAGTGAGGCGCGCGGTCTGTCCTTATTACTGGCCTGGGATGCCATCCCTTGCATATGATTGACGATACAATTCGTCCTTCCGGTCTCACCACCTTGCTCATGACGGAGCGAAACTGGTGGCTCTGGAACAAGTTGCTCCAATACGCTCGCAATCGGTGTGCGTAAGCGCCTGCTTGTGCTGCATCAAAGGACACTGGTCGGCCAATGACGCTGGCGATGTACGGGAACACCTCGTCCCTGATCTTGGTTCCAGGTCTGTGTGACAGCGGAGAAACGTTTTCCAGGATATAGCCTGGAGGCCTCTGCTGCTGCAGCTGCTGGAGTGTGGACAGAAGCCTGACCACTTCATAAAATAATTTGCTGTGCCTGCCATCCAGGCCTGTGAGTGTTCCAGCAGGGGAGAGATCCTGGCATGGGAACCCACATACCATGACCCACTGGCGTCCTTGAAGAGCTCCTGCTCGTATGAAGTCGGCACTGGTGGTGTCGCGCAGATCTTGGGGTAGAGCCCCAAACTCTATTGCACGGGGCGAAATGAGGTCAGGATATCGTCTTAGCAATGCCGTGCACCTGGCCCTGGCAACTGTTCGACTGCTCGGGGATATGTCCTGATACAGGTAGCGATCCACCTTCATCCCACTGCGGAGCAACATCTCTAGCCCAGCACAGAGGCCTCCACATGGCTCGTAGCACACCACGCCTTCCTCCCGAGCTTGCGAGAAGAACCGCCTGCCCAACACCCTGGTGTCCACCTTCTCAGGCTTCAAGATGCGCTCGCCGTCAAAGTACTCATTGCTGTACACAGCAGGGCTTCCCTCGCCATGCGTGCCTCGCGTGGGCCTGACCAGGCTCAACGCCTTCCAAGCTGCTCTGGCTAGCCTTCCATAGTCGGTCACCAGCTCAGGCAAGTCAGTGTCGAACATGTCCCCATGATTGCATTCTAATTCCTCGCGGTGGTGCAAGTCGAACAAACGATGCACTGGTCCCGTGCCCAGCTGCTCCATGGCAGCCATCCTGCAGTAGTTGGCAACCTGCACCTCTGGCGTGGCCTCTTCCCCTGGGGAAGCATCCCCAGCCAACATAAAGCACAAGTGGTCACAGAAGTCCTTCGTGTGAACTTCCCCCACGCCTGCGTGTAACGCAGTCACCTTCTCCCTCTCATGCCTCGCTCCAGTCTCATCTGTCGTGGACGGCAGTGGGTAGCGAGACGGCACGTCAGCGTTGCTGTTCTTGGCACCTGGACGATACTTCACAGTGAAGTCGAACTCCTGCAAACTGATTGCCCAGCGTAGGTGTTGCCCTTGGAGATCGGCCTTCTCCATCAGGGTGGTGAGCGGTGAGTGGTCGGTCACCAAAGTGAAGTGGACTCCATGCAAGTACTGCCTCAGCGTGCGCACTGCCCATACCACTGCGAGCATCTCCCCCTTGAAGCTGGCGTACTGTCTCTCCGTTTTACTCAGAGATCGGCTGATTGCCATACAAATGTACTCCTTCCCATCATCGTCCTTCTGGCCCAGCACTGCGCCAATGCCATAGGTGCTCCAATCGGTGTACAATATGAGGGGTCTGTCATAGTCGATAGGCCTCAGACACCTCCCAGAACAGAGAGCATCCTTCAGTTCTTGAAGTGCTCGATCTTGCTCCTTCCCCCAGGCTCCCTTGATGTCAGTGACCTCCTTTTTAAGCAGGTCATTGAGAGGGCGGGCCATCTCAGAGTAGTTTGGCCCCCCTGGCTCACCCACCAAGCCCTTGTAGTAGTTCATCATGCCCAAGATCGAGCGGAGCCCAGTCTTGTCCTGGGGGCTTGGAAGCTCCTGGATGGCCTTGCATTTAGCTTCTTGAGCGCCAATGGAGTTATGACCAATGCGATAGCCCAGAAAGTCCACCGTGGCTGCACCAAAGGTACTCTTGCCTGCATGCAAACGGATGCCAGCGTCCCCCAAGGTGCGAAGTACGTCCTCAACGTCCTTCAAATGCTGCTCAGGCGTTGAATCCGTGTAGACCACTACGTCGTCGACGTATGCCACCGTGCAATGCTGCAAGTGACGTAACTCGTAGTCCATGATTCTTACAAACGCAGAAGTAGCTCCAGCTGCACCAAAAGGCATCGAGGTGTACTGGTACAGCTGATTCTTCCACCAAAACGCCGTCTTGCTCCTATCCTCTTCCGTGGCCATGGGAATCTGGTGGAAGGCTTTGGTGGCATCCAGCGTGGTCTTGAACTTAGCCTTCGCCACCTTCTGGTAGAGCTCCTCTGGTCGGTGCGGCAGCGTATTGTCTTTGAGGGAGTGCCGGTTGACACCCCTGAGGTCCACGCAGAACCTCGTCTGGGTCCACAGGCCAGTCTCGTGATCTTTCTTGCCAGCCACGACCACGTTGCTCGCATGCCTGCAATGCTTGGCTGCTGGCTCTATGAAGCCATACTCCAAAAGTTCCTTGCAATGAATGTCGATGATTTCCTGCTCGCCCGGACTGTACTTCCTGGGTCTCTGGTAGGCGGCCTTGGATTCGTCTACAAAAGGAATGGAGAACGTGTTGTGCTCCGCCTTGCCCTTGTAGCCTGTCAGATCGTGAGGACTGTTGGCAAAGGTGGTCTTGCACCTGCGAAGGACATTCCGCATTTCCTCCCAGTGCTCCTCCTTGAAGTCAGGATGTCCTCCAAACGTGGCATTGAGCTCAGTGTCAAGCCACGCTGCCTCGTCCTTGGTCACTGTCGTGTCACCTAGAGGTTGAAGCTCGTCCAGCACGGTGTACGGCAAGACCTCATCCTGCTCCGCGACGTTGGCCACCCAGCCCGGCTCCCATTGCCTTGAGGATTGCTGAGCCTCCCAAGAAGTGCAGGGGGACGAACCCCAGGCACTGCGTGTGGGTGACGTGACATCATACGTAGGCACACACTCGGTCATCTTGCCAGCGACCCACAAGATTCCGCACAAAAGCAGAAAAAATCGCAAAATTCGGTTGAAATGCACTGCGGCTGCCGGCGAGTTCGAAGCGAAGAAGCACGCCATTACTCTCCACCCCCCGTGCGCCAAGCGAGTACTCCCACCAGCGGCGGTGGAGACCACGACTGCGAGGACAAGCGCCATGTAGGCGGCTTGCGCGATGCGATGAAGTCGGAGATTGCGCCGAAGCTGCGTCCAGCGCGCCGCGAAGCGAGGCTTGTCCAACCTGGCCGGCAAAGCGGGCAGGCACACGCGGCCCAACAAGAAGACTTGGGACCACCGCAGGGACGGAATAGTCCATCCACGGCCACGTCGAATGTGACCTGCGTCCAGCGGGTCGTGCACGACACAGGAGGCGTGGTACGCCACGTCCTCAGCGTAAATGCTGGTACAAACCCAAAGCCAGGCGAGGACCACGAGGAGGAGGGCAGCCGCACACTGCGACCAGCATGCCAAGGAAACGACCACCCCCCGAAGGGGCACCACCATCCAACCTTCTGCACGAACACGGTGCACGCCAGCATAGATCCCCGTGGCGCGCACGATAAGCAACCCAACGTACCATACGCAGGCGAGAGCCCATAAGACCCAAATGTCGTAAGATGCACGACGGGGATAACGTCGAACAGACGACCACCATACTGGCAGCCGGCTCAAAAACGAGGCTACGCAGCGCCTCCACCAAACTTGAAAAGGGCCCCATGATAAGTGCCATGCCATTGCCTCCCACATCGCCCACACGGCGGCCATGGGAACGGGACCGCGTCCCAGCCACCACCAAACCACTGCACTGCCCGCAAACGAGATACACGCTTGCAGGACACCTGGCCTCAAGTGGGCTGCCTGTGCAGGCAGCCCACGGCCACAGCGTTGGTCGCTCACCAGGGCCACCCGCCCGCTGTGCCCGGGGAGCCCTGATGAAAATGCGTTTGTCTCTGCGCCTCACGTTGTTCGTCCGTATGGCGTTCGAACGCCTGCGTCACCTCGCTGCATATCGAAGCAGCTGGAGAAGGAGGACACTGCGAGGTAAGACCGGCCGGCATCCTAGACGCCCTTGGCGCCTGGACGACATGGGTGGCAGTCCCATGGCGACCGACAGAAGGGGCAGGCGAGCGCGCAGCACCGCCCGCGCCCAGTTGATGCTCATACGTTCGGCTGGAAGGCTGGCCCCGACGACGTGCAGGGGGGTCGCGAACCTCGTGCACATTCCTCCGCCAGACCGTATCCATGTATGTGCTCGGGTCTCTCAGCCACGAGAGCCTGATGGGCGAGCGGCGGCGGCGGCGGCGGCGGCGGCGGGAGACGAAGCGCCTCCAAGGCCCCCAGGGCGGGGAGCAACCACGGCGCGGCCGTCTCCCTGGTCCCCCACTGCAAGCCTGTGAACTTCCGGTCGTCCTGCTCGAAATACTCATTCGTGAACTCAGCGTGCCAAGTAAGACACCGCGCGTCCTCCAGGAAGATGTAGTACACGGGTGTGGCATTTGGGTGCGCCATGCAGCGCAGCACGTGTGCCGCCCCAATCTCCACGTAGCTACACAGCGAGCACGCGATGTTCCTCGCATGACCCCCCGGCAACCTGTGCCCTGAGTCACGGTGCGACAGATCAGCCCAGGCTGAAATCATGGCCTCCAGGAGGTTGGAAGACGTAGTCTGTCCCCCAAGAGGGAGGCGCCAGCCATTGTTCCCGCACGCGATGGTCTTGTTATGCTTCTTTTCAACTTTGCTGGTGATGCCCGGATGTCTCCGCAGCCTGAGACCCCGCTCCTTGTTGCACACGCCAAGCTGGTACATGACGCGCTGGCCTCTGCACCGGTCATAGAACGTTATGCCAAACCGTATCATAAAGACAGTGAGGTTGCGGCGGTCCTTCAAGGCGCTAACTTCCGCCACGGACAGAAATCTGCACACTGAACTGGCGGATGTGGTGGCCACTCGTGCAGCATCCCAATCTGACCCTGCTGGAGATAGAGGCGCCCTCACAGGGGACCGAGGCAGGCGACCTGCCCGTGGTGGACTCGGAGGCGTAGGAGGCGGGCCCCCCGGGGAAAGTGATCGGGAATCACGTGGGACACGCATTGAGTTCGCCCACGAGCCAATATTGGTCAAGGCGGGCGATGCAGGGGGCGACACCAAGTCCTCGGGCCCATGGCTGTCGGATGAAGGCGACGGTGTACGGCAGTACGCGATGTGCGCCAAGCGCGGTGGCGAGTGGTCACTGGACCTGGCTCGAGATGGCCCTGCGACAGCTCGGGATGGTCGTGCAATGTGCGACGAGCGAGGTGGCGAGTGGCTGCTGGACCTGGCTCGAGATGGCCCTGCGACAGCCCGGGATGGTCCTGCGCCTGCGGCAGGAGCAGGTGGCTGCGCAGGGGCTCGCTTCGTGAGCCTCATGTTGACCATGTTGTTGGGCGGTGGCGGCCTACGCTCCGCATCTGCCTCGAGTGCATCACGGCCCTGCTGCCTGGTGTTGGCCGCCTTGAGCATTTTCCTCATTTTCCCCAGGCGCACGTACTCCTGAGCAGCGGCATTCTCGGAGAATACCCTGCCAGTTCCCCCAAGACCATCCCCCACCGGGTAGTACTTGGTGCTCGAACCCAGGGTGACGAGCTCCAGAGGTGGCGCTTCGCTGCCATGTAAATTGTACTGTCGGAGGATGCCAGCCAACCGAGAGGGACTCCATGTCCACCGGGCAAAGGTACCTGAGCAGCTGGTACGTCCAGACACCAGTGCTCTCGTACCAATGAGGGAGCTGAAGCTCGTTCAGCAACTCCTCACTGTTGTACACGAGTGCATGATCCAGCGTGCAGCGCATCAGCTCGAGGTACTGCGTGGCTGCGCTCGGTTGCACACAGAGGACGCGCTCCTTCAGATCCCACATGAGGGTGCCAGCGACCTCACCACTGGGGTACTGGAACAACTCCTGGAGTGTGTGCTGCAGTCGCTGGATTGGGTTGAGGCTATCGAACGCTATGCCTTCCTCCCTGGGCTTGACGACGTCCTGCTTGTTGGCAGGGGATGGCACGTGCGTCATGTAGCTCCCCTTGAGCACCCAGAGGTCCTTCTCCTCATCGTGATCCAGCTTCTGGTCCACATACAGCCAGTTAGGGGGCATCAGCTGGTCCACCGTCACCCACTTCTGCTCGAGACAACGGTCGAACTCCACGCAGACGTGTTCCTGGGAAGGTTTGGCTGGCATGTCCTCGGGGAGGTCTTGAAGGATGCGGCAAAGAGGCGCAACATGGTGCCGGTCCAGATACAGTCTCTGATCCGCCCAGTTGTGGTCAAGACGAACGTCCAGAGACGGACGACCCCCAGCCACCTGGCCATCGGTGACCCACTTCGTGCGTCCACCCACCCAGGGGTTCGGTTCTGCGTAAAGTTGTGTAAGCATGCGTTCCGACACTGCCCGTGCGATGGGCGTCAGTAACGCCAGGTGGCTCCTTCGACCTCCTTCAAGAGAACATGTGTGACTGCGACACCTCTCCTCGATCTCCGCGCGTGTGGCGACTCGTGGTCTAGGGCGCGCAGCAGGTGGCCCTGACGAAGGCGCTGGTGACCTCACTGGTGAATCATAGCCGTCATGGATGTGCTCAGACTGAATCCCAGAGGCAGCAAACCTCTCCTCCCTCGTGCTCAGGGGTGGGTGCCCTAGCCATTCGCACTCCGTCCCCTGCCCAAAGATCTCTGACTGCAAACACACCACTGGGTCCACCCTTCTGGGCTGGTGAGGACGCCTGGGTGTTGTCATGTCGACCAACGGAAGAACCACCTGAGCATCCATGCCCAAAATCGTCGGCGCATGCGACACGGCCACGCAACTTCCAAGCTTGATGTCGATCATCAGGGAATTCTTCAGTGGCCCGGTGCCTATCAGCAGGTCCCAAGAGTTCTCGGGCTCGAAGGTCACGAAGGCGTACAGCCGGTGAAGCGTCATGTGTGGCGTGCCCGCAGCCAGTATGACGTCCACGTAGCAGTAATGCGTGAACTTCGTGGGGCTGTTGTCACACCTGGTGACCTTCATACTTTTTCAAAACAATAATGAGTCCACTAGCCTGACCTCCGGTCAGAGTCTACTTATATCTCAATGCTCTGTCACATTTCCCAAAACTGTAACGGGTTCTAGCCCTTAAATCTTCATCTGGCCAATGGAAAATCATTATTCCATGCCAGCTCTAGCAATGTTACCGTTTACCGCATTCTGACTGACACGTCAGCGGCAGAGGAGTCACTGCCATCTTCATCTTATCATTCCCTGGTCATTTGATGGTGACCATATCTTCTCTGACAAGTCTGCATCTCACAGATGATCATCTTCGCAAAGCCTGTCATGCTGTCACCACTGTCATGCGTGTCACCAGCTGAACAAACCCGGCGCGGTACCATGAGAAGCCGGCGTTTGTTACACGGGGTAAAATCCACTCGCAAACCATGGATGTGCGACTTCGACTTTGAGACGAAGGAAGCGGAGGCGAGCTCGAGGGCGAATTTGTTGGAGGGGTATTCTGTCGTCAAGCAACCCTTCAAAGACAATGGGAGAGTGGTATGCGCTCACCAGAAGCCCCAGCACCTGCTAATGGACCTCATCAACTGCCACATGATGGGACCCGCACCTTTCGCCCGGTTAAACAACGATTCGTCACCCAACTGGATCTTGGATGCAGGGTGTGGGGTCGCGACGGCCACAATGGCAGCTCTCCGGTGCGGCTTGAACGCTGTCGCGTTCGACTCCGACCAAGACATGGTGGGAGCAGCCAGTCAGCGGCTGGGGAACATTGCCGACGAGCCTGACGGCGATACGGAATGCATGTCACTCGAGGAAACGGCGAAGCTCAAAGAAGAAGCACGCATAGAGGAGGAAAACCTCCAAAAGGCGAAAGAACCCGCCGACGTGGCTGCGAACATCGACGAGATGATGGATGAAGACGGTGAAGAAGGTGCACCCGCTGAAGATGAAGGAGAAGAGGGAGAAGGAGAGGCAGGAGAAGGCGCACCAGGAGACAGCGTTCCCCGCCCACCTGCAGAAGTCGCACCAGCGGAGTAGATAGTGCACGCCGTGCCAAATGCCTTTCTTGAACCTGGAATAAACGCAGATACCGCGTAGATTGTGGTCGCAGTGCTAACGACTAGTCCTGAACATTAATAAAACACATGTACAAAATGAAATTAGTCACCGCATCATATTTTGTATCGTGTTTACCACATTGATTGCATTGCATGTGCTTGTGAATTTATTATAAGCACGCAAACGTACGTATCCGAGCAGATACCGCGTAGATTGTGGTCGCAGTGCTAACGACTAGTCCTGAACATTAATAAAACACATGTACAAAATGAAATTAGTCACCGCATCATATTTTGTATCGTGTTTACCACATTGAATGCTTGCATGTGCTTGAGAATTTATTTAAGCACTCATACGTACGTATCTATTAGCCTCATCGGCACCCGCGTTTATACGTGCGTCTCACGTCTCGTCGGAAAATACGTTATTTTCGTACGCCTTGGAATTATTTAGCTATCTATAATTAAATTGAAAAATGACATTCCATAATGTCGTTTTCATCGAATAGCGTGTTCCACCACCATGAGTAACTCTGGGGGTGGCACCGATACGCTGACAGAGGTACACCGGGCCTGGGCCGACTACTACAGTGACACAGACAGCACGCGGCCGTCTTTAATATACTCAACGGCTTGCCATATGCTCTTGAGGGTGCACTGATATTGCTATAAACAATATCACTGCCAAGTTTCGTGAGAAGATTCTCACGAAAACCCCTATTATGCAAAACCGCAAGTGGCTGAAACCATCTCACACCGCACCAACTTATCTTGCAGTCGCGACTGAATCCTAAGCTGATGCGGTTGCGGATGGGGCAAATCGATAATTCAAACGAAAGGTATTCACCTAATGAATGCAAACGCTTTAGAATCAAATAGTGGAAAAAAATATGCTTCATGCTACATGCAATAAATTGTTTAGAAGAAGGGGGTGTGCCAGACGCAAAATATTGCACACGCTGAACCGCTTGCGCTTTTACCTCCGCGGTACCTAGTGACAGTTCATAGTACAAACGATAGATGGCATGTGACATACAATCTATTCCCCCAGAATGGTCATAATTTCTATTCCTCATTTAGCACTTTTCTACTCCTGAAGGATTATGCTACCTGAATGAAAGATGCGGCAGTTTCTCCTCCTTATCGTCCAAACGTCGTGGAAGGGCGGCCATCTCCCGCCGCATGGGTTGATGGCCTTCATCTCCTTCAGCATGTCGAACACGGAATCGGAAAGATGTTTATCATGTCATGTACCTCAGCCAGATTCGGCGATGCCGGCCGTGTCTGCTAACCCGCGGTGGTGAGCACGCACGCCATAGCGGTCGTACTCCCGTACCTTATAGCATGAAGCCAAAGTAAATCCACCCCGCCCTTCTCTTGTCGACACGCGAAAACGTGTCGACGATGGAGCGGTACCGATACCGATGGAATTATGTATCTAGATATATTAGAAAATCTAAGGTCGCGAGTAAGGGATCTATACTACGCTCCACGAACGGATTTTCCCACCGGACTGCGATTTTGATAGTAGGCACTACAGCGCCACCTTGTTGTTTGATCGAGTAAGTGACGTTTATTGACTTCGGCGAGAGCTCTTCTTCACCACTCAGATTGGATTTCAAACAGGCCAATTCAACACGCCGTAACACTTGGTTATGAGAATAACAGAATATTGTACCTCGGCATCCCTCATTCGCCTTCCGTTCGAATCGATAAAACGGATGTCGGCAATGTTTATTTATTGTTTCGAGAGGGAATGGACCTTAAATTATTTGGTCGAACGACATCTACATGAAAATATAGTTGACCTTGGGGAAGTCCTGGACGGCCCGAATCGGCGATGAGAAGTGTGCGGCCGGTTAGGTCATCGAACGCTGCCAAAGCTCTAAGCTGACGATCGGGTGGCGTTTTTTGCTAACTTGCGTGTCGTTGAACACGACACGATGCTTCGGTTATCTATTTCACTACTTGCATGGTCGTTGCATATCATTTCTTGAAGAGCCTTGAGGCCTAAAG
Organism: Cymbomonas tetramitiformis; assembly: GCA_001247695.2. Taxonomy (NCBI): domain Eukaryota; kingdom Viridiplantae; phylum Chlorophyta; class Pyramimonadophyceae; order Pyramimonadales; family Pyramimonadaceae; genus Cymbomonas; species Cymbomonas tetramitiformis. The sequence continues at coordinate 17,748 of LGRX02000978.1, forward strand.
TGTCTCAGCGGAACAGCTTCATCAGTGGACTGTTGAGTGCACACTTTTCCAGCAGAGCTGCTCGAGTTCAAAGTCGTGTGTATAATAAATAGGAATATATTTGCAGTGCGCGTAGGCAAATGCCCTATATGGTAGAATGCGCGTGGGTAAATGATTTTAATGTGGAATGCGCGTAGGCAAATGATTTTAATGGTGGAATACGCGTAGGCAATTGATTTTTTTAGTGGAATCTGGAATGCGCGTAGGCAAATGAAATTAATGCCTGAAAGTCACGTAGGCAGATGACCATTAAATTCATTTGCCTACGCGCATTTCACCATTAAAATCATTTGCCTACGCGCATTCCACCATTAAAATCATTTGCATACGCGCATTCCACATTAAAACCATTTGCCTACGCGCATTCCACCATTTAAATCATTTGCCTACGCGCATTCCACCATATATGGCATTTGCCTACGCGCACTGCAAAGTTAACCCTAATGAATAATAATGATATTCCAGAATTTTGTCTGACGGATGCTTTGTCTTTGAGGTCATTTTGCTTCTTGGGCGCCGACTTGTTCCTTTGCCACTGTTTCGATTGCTCCGAACTTGACTTGGGTTTCATGGGGTGCGCGTGCGGACGGCCTAGAACATGTGGTGATGCGGCCCTGCCAAAAGTTCATTCTCCAGCTTCAATAACGGTTTTGAGTTGTATTTTGGCCAAGTACATAATAACGTCGTGTTACATCTTGCGACATGCGCGAGCCTGGGTGCGTAGTCGTAGGCCCCCTTAGTAGAAGTTGCCAGGCCACGGGGAGGTGGTTCAGAATGGTTGCAGGGTTAGGCAATTCTTATGAAAACAAATATGCCAAAACGTTGCTGGGCAAGTCAGGCCAGCGTTTACATCGGGGCTGATCTTACGTTCCTTTGCCAAAGAAGGTTCTCTCCCCTCCTTGTTGGAAGTGAGCGAAGTCCAGCTAGAAGGACTGATGGGATCGTGAAATGAAATAAGCGTTGTAGAGAACATTGTTTCTCGTTCTGACATCAAGATGTGCGAGGCGCGCGGAAATGTATAGAATTATCTAGATGTGGGGAATCGTATCACAGAATGATGCATGCGATTGGCATGGTTAAACATTCACAAAAAGGCTTAGCAACGTTGATAATGAATAGCTGTAACCGGATTGTAACAAGGCTCCATCCAGGCTTTTGTTTACTATTGGCATGAATTAATTGTCTCGCATCCAGACTTCTACCAATTTGACACGCGCCGAATCTGGCATTACTGATTCGGCCATCGAGGTGTCTCCGTCTAAATATTGTTTGCACCACATCTGTCGATGCCATGGTCCTAGGCTGATAACAACATCGCGCGGTCACTATATACATTACTCGATCCATACTGGCGTGTGCCACTCCAATACTCTCCTGATAATGTTGCGTCTCTTTGCGCACTGCGGATGAAGTATAAGTCTCACGGTCAACGGCAAACAGCTCATCGCTCATATTTTCTTATCGATATCAACATCGATTTCAACAGCTGGCCCGGAAAATTCACTCGTGCTTCGCTGAGCTTTGTTACTGCTCATGGCATACCTCCCAGTAACACAGGAATTCTTCATGCATACGGTCGCATTAAATACACCTTACTATTTATTATTTGGGAGTTTTCTTTACCCTAATTCTTCTCAATGTTTTCTTATCATCGAGACATTTATATATAAAGCTGCTATTCAAAATCAATATTTGGACAGTATGCTATTGCACGACCATTGAACTTCCCACAAGATTACACGCACATTTGATTCCCACATTAAATGTTCTATGACACCCACTGCCTTCGGTGCAAAATATTTAAAATCAAGTTTGCGACGGCACCCATTCGTTCACACGGAAAGGTTCTTTATCACCAGAGTCTGCTGTGTCGGGTTAGTACGGTGCATGTAAATGTCTACTTTATATTATTTCACTTTTGAAAATTCTCTATTATGTACATTGTGTTAGACAAAACTAACCTTGCTGACGGAAACACGTTCTACGCCCGTCTTCCGTACGATGCCAGCAACATCAGTTACAAAGAGCACATGGAAGTGATACCATTGCAACTGCCTATGTGTAATCTGGTGCTGATGATACGGCTATTCGAAGATGAACTAGGTTTGCTCGAAGCTCACTTGCTCGTGGCACGGGTTGGGCTCCCACTGAGGCATACCAAATCCAGGCACCATCGCGCACCCTTTTCATCGGGCAAGTAGGAACCGAGGTGGGTGCCGCACTTGCTCAGCACCTCGCCAGTCTCATGGTTGATATGACTGCTCCCCTTGATGAGCTCATCTTGGCGGAAGGAAGGCCAGCCATGCTCCTCGGTGTCGGCCTGGAAGTCTGCCAAGGTACGCCCACGGGGCGCTGTGAAGAGCGGGATTCCGCATACACTGTCATAAAAAGTGGTAGTTCCATTAGGATTCATCTTTGAGAAAAGGGCCACGTCATCGCGGGCGTAGGTCCCCCGAGGCTCGGCGTACGGCTTGAAGAGGGAGTCGCAACAAACCGCGTCAGCGAGGGTCTCGCCATCGGCGACAGGAAACGGGAAGTCCTGCACAGCGCTAGAAGCCGTCATATTGTAACGCAGCGCCTTTTGTACAGGGCCGCTACACGTATTGTTGTATGAGCTGCGGCTCTCCAGTGCGACGCTGCTAGCGCCACAACCAGTTGCAGTGAGTTTTTGGATCTCCAGATGGACCTTCCCAGCCACGCCCTCCCCCCAAATGGAAATCGTCTTCACGTTCTTCAGAGTAGCCTCGTCTGGGCAGTACTTGGAGTCGTCCTGGCACGTTTTAATCAGGTCACCGGTGGCGTCATCCCAATAGTCGGAGAAGTTCTTGAAGGGGATTGTGACTGTGCCGAACTCACCTACCGGGGCGTCGAAGTGCGCCTTGTAGCCGCTCGCAAAGAACTTGCCCCCAGGCGCTTTGGCCGTCCCAAAAGACATACGGTATCCAGCGTACGCGGAAGACGCTTTGAGAGTGAGGGACATAGCAGTGCAGCTAGTGATATCCGGATATGGATTGGAACCCTCAGAGGAGACCTTGATGAACCCCGGGGCCTTGAGGAAGGGAACGTCAACAACGTCTCCATCGAAAACTCCCACATCGCCTTTGACTGTGAAGGTGCCTGTGGACTTCCCGCCCATAACGGGGTCATTCTTCTGCTTCCAAGTGTGTGACGGAGATTCGAAATCTTCAAGAACGATTTCAGCCCGCGACTTAAACAGGCTCTGCGTGGCTTCTCCACAGCCTGTCGCAGAAATTTCCTTGAGCTCCAGGTGGACCTTCCCAGCAACACCCTCGCCCCAGATAGAGATTGTCTTAACGTTTCTCAGAGTGCCCTCGTCTGGGCAGTACTTGGCATCGTCCTGGCACGTCTTAATGAGATCACCGGTGCCGTCGTCCCAAAGGTCGGAGAAATTTGTAAATGGAATGACGACCGAGCCGAACTCACCCACTGGTGCATCGAAGTGCGCCTTAAACCCAGAAGCGAAAAACTTGCCCTCAGGTGGGTGTTTGGTCCCGAAAGACATACGATATCCAGCGTACGCCGAGGTGGCCTTTAGAGTGAGCTTCATCGCGCTACAGGAGGTGATATCCGGGTAAGCGTGTGAATCCTGGGATGAGACTTTGATGAAACCAGGAGCCTTAAGATACGGTACATCTACAACCGAACCTTCAAAGACACCAACATCCCCTTGCTCCGTGAAGGTACCGGTAGAGCGCCCGCCCATCACCGGGTCGTTCTGTTGCTTCCATGTATGAACTGGGGATGCAAAGGACTCGAGCACAACGTCGGCCGAGTCTGCAAGGGTGGCGGCAAACGTCACAAGAAGAGATATCACGGTCCTCATTGTTGCCAGCGAACTTCTTTGATTTTCTGATAACAAATTCCCCCTGGTATGCCGATCTCTTGCAGAAACAACGATCTATCGGGAGTGGTAACAATGTGATTTGTTTAAGGTTTTTCGAAGTACGATGAAAGTTTAAGTTATAGGGCTCTAAACCACTCGACTCACAGACCGACTGCGACTAACTCGTATATATAACTCAAAACTGCTCGTGACACTTTATGGCATGTCATGTCACAAGTCAGTAGCCACCATACTTTACACCCAACACGCGACGGCAGCGGCACCACCAGTCGAGCTACACCAGCGGCACCACCAGCACCAGTCGAGGTGGTGCACTCAACGTATCTCAAGTTCCCAAACTGTTGTCTCAGAGTGACACGATGACGATTGACACTTCACACTTTACACGTCACATTTCAGAACAGACCACGAGACCCGTCACCAGAGCGAGCAGCAAAAAGCGGATACGGATAGGGCAGGAGGCCCTACGCCACGCCCCCACCTGTCATTCAATAAGAGTCTAAAGTGATGATGATGTGGAGGATGTTCATCCACCTAAAAATCAGTCAAAATTGTAAATCGCTAATCGTGATGTAGGGGTGTCATGGTAACCTGTAATTATACCAAAAACGGCATACATACCGTGGACACGGGTGAACCGCAACGCAATACATCGCTTTGGATAAGGGCGTATCCAAAGCGTTACACAACGACACGTATCCATATGCACTTTACTCTTGTTCCCAGAGTTTCTCCGAGCGCGGCCGCTGCGCGGCCTGCGACTCGCGAGGGTCGACGTTACAGTCGATCGAAGAGGCTCGGAGAAACTCTGGCATGTCTTGGCAGAAGCTCGACGGAATATTGAAGGTATGCTGTCTAACTACTATTTTTTCTTGCTCGCTTGCGAACGGAAGGCCTCTAGCCGGGACCTTTAAGGGGCATGGTTGATAGGGTACTTTTGGCAGATTGGAGCAAGCTAACCGTGGACGAGTGACAAGAAACACGATATATATATATATATGTGTGTTGTAGCAACAATCACGGGAGAGCCGATCTCCCCCCATGGCTACTGCCCGACAGTCCTTGTGAAAGGACTGGAATCTCGTTCAGTCCTATCACAAGGACCGGACGCGCGGGAATTTTTTTAACCATCCTCTTGATGCTCCTAGTGCCTATCCTCCGGATTGTAGTCTCATTGGGACCTAAACTGAGTACCCCTTTGCCCGCTTGCCTAAACAATGTCGCAATTTCATGCTACGTTATCAACATTAAGCATGGGTAGCGTTAAAAATCGCTAAATTCCAACCACACCACAGTGATATTTTCGGATTTTGTACACCCAGGCAACTTCAACCGATATTTTGAGGGCGAAGATGACCTCCGATCATTTTTTTGACAAGACAATGCAGAAAGAGCAGCTCGCGAACTTGACAACATGGGTCTCCGAATTTTCACAGGACCTTCGTGGAGGTAGCTAGCGTGAGAAACATTTCGGTCCTTGTGGTAGGACTGGCCTTTTTATTTAATTTGAATTAATTTTACCCCCACCTCTTCAGCCCTCACAAGTGCATACCCATATCGGGTATATCACCCGGCACATGTTTTTAATAAATATTTGAGCACCCAAGGATGATCTTTAAGCACTCAAACATCAACTACATCAAAAAATCGTGGCGGCTAGCCCCCTTTTACTTCGGTCCTTGTGGTAGGACTGGAGCGTCGGGCAGTAGCCACCCACTGTATGGGGGGGGGGCTGCTTCTCCTTCTGTCACCCCTCGCCGTGTGTGTGTCACCTGTCACAGTGCCTCTGCTCCGTGCTTCACTAGATAGCCCGTAATTGCCTATTGATGGAGAACCTGAAATATATATATCATATATATATACGCAGGTTGTACTTCAAGAACCGTCGGGCACTCGCAGAGACATACGGAGACTAAGATGAGATAATAAAATAACTTAGGTGTTTTATTATCGGTCGGAACTGGCGGCAGGCAAGATGCAAGTGACACTACACGGCGAGGGGTGACACAGGAAGAGACAGTCACCCCCATTTTATGGGGGGGCGAAAGTCTGTCTCCCCATGACACCACCTCACCCTGAAGGCGTGAGGTGCCACGATGCCAACTTGCCAGGCCAGGCCTAAGATCCTACGGCAAGCACAAAGGCGAAACCCTAAGGAAACATACATCTTGTGAGACCCAAAGGGATCTTTCTCAACCCAACTAGTGTGGCTCAGCCTGCGTTGGTCTCTAGATGCGTGCTCTAGGGGCTTACGCCCATGCATGTGCTGTGGGGATGACTACTCCCACAGGCCAGCCGGCGAATCTAGCCCCAGCAATCGAGGGTGGACGGCGGCGTAGCTCTCGATGGTGAACGAAGTCGAGCGCCGCCAAGACGTTGTCATCCAACGCCCACGCGATGCGGTGCGACGATGCGTGGCACCAACAGAGCGAGTGCGGGGACGTGGACACCCCGGGGGGGCGAAGGTGGAAAATGCGGTGTGGCTCCACTCTGCCGCACGCAAGTGCGAAAGCAGAGAGGAAAAGCGGCGGGATGAGGGCTGCAACACCACCAAACACCACCAGGCAGTGGCCAAGGGGCACGCAGGGTGGAGGGAAGAGTGGAGGATGCTGCGGGGTGAGCTCGAAGTGGTCAAAGCTCATGCCGACGATGGGGTTGATGGACTCGATTTTGGTGTCTGGTGCATAAGCACCACCAGACACCACCAGATCGTAGCCAGGGGTAAGTTCTCGTAGTCGAATCACCTGCAGCGCGGAGGCAACTGCAGAAATGCGCGAACGCTGACGATACGAAGCCATGGCCGCTGTAAGCTGGAAAATCTGGAGCCCAATACTTAGGGTTCCCAAACGAAAACGTAACTTTCGCCAAAAATAACCAAATCGAACGATGAAAAAGTCAAATTGAGGTAGATTTCGACGAGGAACACGGCGGTGAGGTCAAAAGCGTCGTGCGGTAGGCCAATTTTCCGGCAGCAGAGGTGCTGCTGGCCAGAGTGTTGAAGGCGTAACGTAAAATCTCGTACGTTTGTCCAGCGGTAAATTGAAGCACACTGGGTGTGCGGCAAAAAAAAAAACGGTGGTAGATGTCGAATAGATGTTGGGAGGTGGCTCAATGCGGTGTCGGCCGGTGCTGCTGTAAGGCGGTCCGGCGCTGATGTCGGGATGTCGGAAGATGTCGAATAGATGTCGGGTAGAATCACAGGGCGTGAAGCGAACTTGTCAACGAGTCAACGAGGTACGTAAAAATAAGCGTGTAAGGGCACCATAACCTGATGGGAATCACAAATCCAATCGACTCGAGGGAAAAGATGCCGAGACCGGGTTCGAGCCCGAGACCTGAGCTATATCGGCTTATTGATGACGATGGGAGATGGTGGTGGCGTAGTATTGTGTGAGCGACGGATATGTGATCCCCAGATTGTGACACGTGGACAGTGAAGAGTGATCAAAGAGAACCCGTATAATTTTCCCCAATCGTACGGAGTCATGGCGCCTCTACGCGATTCTACACAAGCTACCCGCCTTGCACGTTTTTCGTCCGACGAATGGGGAATAATTGTGGGATATATAGTGCTGACTATATATTGAGGTGGTGAAAACTCAGAATGCTTACACTTAAGATAACATAAGAAGTGAAGTTAGATTGAGTGTCGCTCGGCTTAAGCCCGAAACCCTGAACCTGTGACAGCCGTACTGTACGGAGTACTAGTACAGACAGAGGACTGTGACACACACGGGGTGTCACGTCCAGCACACCACCCTGTACTATTACGGAGGAAGAGTTAGGGTGGAACAGGTAGTTTGTCAGGTGAAACAAAACACACCATCTCAAGCGGTGGAAACAAATTTTTAGTGGGGGCCTGTGCTCTTGGCCTGGGCGGTCCCAAATCTCTAGCTAGCACTACACACTGAAGGCTGCTGCGCCCGTGATACAGATCTAGTGGTGCTACTAGGCCTCTGACAGTAACTCTAGCCACCTTGAAAGTGGTCCACAGAGTAGAGTTCACAGAGATTGAAGTTGTTGTAGTACTCAAATTGAATGTTCGGACTGTAGATGCCGAAGCCGTCAGAGTCCAGATCGAAGATGTTGTAGAAGTCAGCCGGTCCAGTGTCCAGAAGGTCGGGGTCAGGGGAGTAGTCCACTGTGCCATTCTGATAACCAGAGTAGGCACCGTACACCACCGACCGTGGAGCAATCTCCACATCACAAAGTGCAGTGGCGGTGACGGTGTCGATCATGGCGATGCTCACACACAGAAACAGGGCAGGGAGTGCTGCTGCCGTGAGGAACGTGCCGATTGAGGGTGCCCGTACACCACCAACCCGTGGAGCGGGTGGTGGGACGGCATCGTGCAAGTCCCCGTCGTCAGACTCCGTGTCAGCCACGCTGGCCGAATCATGCGTGGAAGAAATGTACGGAGGCATGGGGTTGAAGGATTGAAGTGAGACCTGCGGCTCGGGCTCGAAGAAGCCCAATTTTACATACATGTTGTCCATAAAGGACTGCTCGAAGGGCGGCTCACCGTCAGCGAACTGCTTCGGGCAAATTAACGCGTCGCTCTCGGTCTCGATCGCCACCTCCGGCTCATGCTCCACGACGGCATCGTCGATCACGGAGGGTGTGGCCGAGCCGAAGTGGACCATTGGGAAGTGCTGAGTGTCGGACTCAGCACCACCAGCCACCTGCTTGAGCTCGCGGAGAGCGGTGCGCGCTTCGTGCACGCGGGTAGCAAGGAGTGAGGGTTGGGTGGGCGTCAATCCCGCGTACTGTGCTCGGAGCCCCACGTCAATGTCCTCGGAGAACGTGAAGGGCTCCTCGTCCTGCCGAACCAAGGGACGATCATGTTGTGCACAGAGTCGAGCAAAGGTGGTGTCGTCCTCAGTGTCGAACGCGGTCTGGAAGGCGGACACGAGGCCGTCGGCGTCGTCGGCTTGCTCAATCACGCACTCGTCGCACTTGATGTCGGCGGTGGGGCAATTCGCGGAGTCATGCCAAAAACCCGGAGGGCATCGGACACACTCCGGAACGAAGGCCTTGGAGAGGACGTGGAAGGAGACGGAGTGCATGCCGTAGCTCTTCTTGTCGTTGTTGTGGCGTCGGACGCCTTGCGGCCAATTCCCGTCCTTGGGAAGGGGCGAAGCGGCGAAGCGGTGCTTCAAATCACGTCTTCGGCCGTGAAACTTCCCATCCATGTCCACTACCCGGTGGTACATGGGGATGTACCCAAGAGGGTCTGGGTACATAGGGATGTACCCAAGCTAAATCGACGGTATGGGGGCATAAATTTAACGGTTTGTCGTTACGAATCATCAATATAGCTAGCCAACATCATCACGAACACGGGAATATGCCGTCACACGCATCCTGGTAGGATATATATCATGTCAGGTGCATTCAAACCCATGCAAATCGCAACTTGGCTCCCAAAAACCTTTTTCTAATTGTTTTTTTACCACGGTTTGTTGCGACTCGCCTTTTTCACAGTCTCGCATATCTTAGGGGGGGGGATTCTTCACGAAGTGGAATACTTTTTAAGGCTTGTTACATCACACTATCTTAATTAATTTATTCTCGTCATGTTCGGCGTACCCTAGATCCCCAAGCTTAACTGCTTACTTGCCGCACGGCACGAGGTACCTTATCGGGTATGGGGACGAGTCGACGCGAGCGGTTGAAGGTGCCCTGTGATATTGATTATTATGACCAAAAATATTTGTCAGCTCATTCTTTGGCAATCGTATTTGCGATAACATGCATTGCACATGTAAATATGCCTTCGTTCAATAGATCGATGGGTGGGAGTCATCACATGTCCGCGCGCATTTTTTTAGGCGAAATCTAAAATCTGACACTGTTTTATGATGAGAAGTCTTGATGATGAAGTATGATAACTTGTGAGGTATGGGACCGACCCATGATAAAATAAGTGCTTTGAGGGGTCTATGTTAATGCCCTCATGAAACATCGACCAAATATGCAATTTTCATGTGCATAACCATGCATACAAATCGATGTACCCAAGCGATGTACCCAAGAATTTAGAACTTGAGAAATTCGTCTTTTCTGGAAAATCGCCTAGGCAACCGCCCCCAAAAACCCATGTCTATGACATGAATACCGCCAAACATATGGTTCATACCCAGGATTGGTGTGTTATTGACAACCTATATCGGCCATATGGACACTTGAAATGTTTCGAGCTCGCCATGGCGTGCGGAACAAAGAGTGGCTTGGGTACATCGTGATGTACCCAAGACCGGGTAGTGGACATCCACCCGACGGTTCTGGCGGTCACGCCAGGAGGAGGGTGGAAAATGCACACCTGGCTTGCCAGTAGGCTTGCCCGTAGCTGGAGCCGGCCATCTAGTCGTCGTCTCGTCGTGCGCGTCCTCGTCGGAGAGCGTCGCAAGAACCTTGTTGGCGGCGTCGATGTGGAACTGAAACTCCCGAATCAGGGCCTTCACGTCAACGTCGGACGGTTGGCCAGAATACAGGATGTTCTTGTCCGTGAGGGGCACGTGCTTCCGCTTGCCGGCGTTGGCGTCCCAAATCTCGAGGACGTGGGCGTACTGTAGATGTCCTCAAGGTCCACCTTGGCCAACTCAACGTCGAGCCGAAGCGGTGTGATGACCTTGTCGTAGAATTCGGTGTCGAGTGAAGCCAGAAGCTGTTTCTTCGCCATCATCTCGTCGAGAGGTCCAGAAGGTCCGTTGCCAATAGCCGTAAGGCAGGCGTCAAAGTCCTGGATAAGTGGATCGGGGTCCTTCTTGGAGTTGAAGAAGATAGAGCAAAGCTCCTCGTAGTGCCCAAGAGGTCGGACCACGCGAGGGATCAACCTCTTGGTGACCTCGAGGAGGGCACGCTTGCCATCCTGAGGCGAAGCCCGTCCCGAGGCATCAACCCAACGCCGTGCGGGTGAATTTGGAGAGGTCAACGATGTCAAAGTTGAGAAGAGAATAGCGTTGAAGATGGCGTTGACCTCCTTCGTCGCGTCCGCCAGATCAAAAAGAGCGGCGTTGGTGGGGTCCTTCTGCTCGAACGCGCGCTGCAAGGACTTCACAATGGACGTCCAGAGCGTGTTGCGGTTCGACTCATCGCCTCGGAAGGTCTCGTCCTTGGAGCCCAAGGCGTCGCGAGAGATCCTCTTGATGATGTCCACGTCCCAAGTGGAATTTTGGATGGCCGTAGCACGAGTCCGGTCCGCAGCCGTGAGGGCAACACCGGGAGAATCCGGTGTCGGCCTATAACGAGAGCCGACGTCGCGTGAAAAAATCGTGTCTAGTCTAATGCGGTTGTTGGCCCCCAAGGGAGGCGTGACGTGAGAATTTACGCTCATGTTGAGAATCCAATAGGTGGGAGCGTCGGGGTAGAGGGCCGATGTCGGAGAATACAGAAAAGCGAGGGTCGAGAGCCGCAGAATGCAGTGTCGGAACGGATAATGAAGGAAGCCGTAACTGCGAAATTGTAAGATCGTAACGCGGCGGCCAAGGAAACTCACGACAAAAATTGATCAAGTTCTAGTCGAGTGAAATCCAACGCGGACAATACAAAATAATCCCAGGTAGGCGCACGCTGCAGCGATACCAAATTAATCCGCCCGTAAACTAGCTCTCGACCGCAACTGTGAAAATCACGACATCAAATTTCGGGCCCCCAACGCCCCACCAAGCGGAGTGGCTTAGCCACTCATGCAATCAAAAGTAGTGGAAGGTGCCTGGCGCACCATAACCTGTGGGATATATAGTGCTGACTATATATTGAGGTGGTGAAAACTCAGAATGCTTACACTTAAGATAACATAAGAAGTGAAGTTAGATTGAGTGTCGCTCGGCTAAAGCCCGAAACCCTGAACCTGTGACAGCCGTACTGTACGGAGTACTAGTACAGACAGAGGACTGTGACACACACGGGGTGTCACATCCAGCGATAATTGGGGTTCCTGTCACACAACCTCACTCTGAAGTGTCCACCTCAACCGTACGGAGTCATGGCGCCTCTACGCGATTCTACACAAGCTACCCGCCTTGCACGTTTTTCGTCCGACGGAAGAGAGGAGACCACGTGGCACAACCGCACAACCGACTGCCGGCATCACGCCTGCGCAGCGCAGTGGAAGCGTGGTGGGCCCATAACCTGATGGAGAACCTGAAATATATATATCATATATATATACGCAGGTTGTACTTCAAGAACTGTCGGGCACTCGCAGAGACATACGGAGACTAAGATGCGATAATAAAATAACTTAGGTGTTTTATTATCGGTCGGAACTGGCGGCAGGCAAGATGCAAGTGACACTACACGGCGAGGGGTGACACAGGAAGAGACAGTCACCCCCATTTTATGGGGGGGCGAAAGTCTGTCTCCCCATGACCTATCTTGTTTCAATTTATGTTATCACGAGCATCCAACACTGTGTTTTTCTGCGTCCGCTGTGTAACTATATATATCACATATATATATACCCTCATTGTCCATTTCGTGAGGTTATCGACCCACATCACGCTAGGTGGTGTTCGTGTTTTTAATTTGCTCGCTTCGGTTCCGTTTGCCGATTCTAGCTCCGTTTATTATTCCGTTACTCCGTTATCTCCGTTACATCCGTCTTTATCCGTATAACCGTTTCCGTTGCCTTCCTACCGTTTGTGATTGGGGGACTTCGTCGCCGTATTTTTTTACCGCTACTCCGTGTTTTAACTCTGGACCCGTACTTCTTGCCCGTCATGTCTTCAAATCGCCAGACCAGTCTCGCAGAATCTTTGCGGAATGCTCGCCGCTCTGGCTCGCACACCGTCATCAACCCCTCCGTCAAATTCACACTCTCCCACGCATGGTTCTCGCGTGCGTAGGATTGTTTCCACCGCTTCGTTGCGTTCTCGGCCATCGTCCTTGCGCGCTTCTCCATCACCCTCCGATTTCTTCAATGACCCGTCTGTTCTCCCCTCCACTCCAGTTGAGGAAGGGAGGGAGGATGAGTATCTGGAGCAGCTCTCGTATGCCTTCACGTATTCCACCGACGTCGTGACCATCTTGCGTCCTGGTGGCTATAATCCGAAGAATGGTTTTACACTGGACGACGAGACTGCGGATACGGACTTTGCGGCTCTGCTTTCTGCTTTGCGCCACGTCTTGTACCCCATCTCCTTCCCCGAGTTCTCCAAGATTCTCGACCTCGAGCACGACTACGATTTTTATCATGTTGTCCTCAACGAGATCGTCTTCACCGTCTTGCCCGTGGTTCTGCGTGGTACGGCTTTGGCTCTCTACACCGAGGCGGCTCTCTCTCACCCTGGTGACGGCCGGTACATTCTTCAGCGCCTTCGCTATGAGGTTGAGGGCGTACCGGATTCCGACACCGACCGTTTCTGGGAGAAGATGCGGGCCACCATCATCGACGAGAACACCGACCCCGCGTCCGCAGCTCACCGCCATCCGTACTCTTGGCGACAAGCACGCCCGCCTCAACGTTGACTACTACTCCGAGGCGAAGCGCGTGAAGGATCTTTGGCACATCCTTGCCACCTCCGCCAAGAGTTCTCCGTTCGTCACCCCGTTGTACGTTAACATCATCCGTGACCTCCGTAGTGGTACGTCTTTTTCATTCTCCACTTTGTGCCTCCGTATTCGCACAGTGTGGAGGGAAGAGAAGGCGTTTGCCACCCCTGCCGTAAGCACCGCTCCGCCTGAAAGCGATGGCGGCTGGAAAAAACCCCCGACTTTCAACGCCGTGTCCTACGACCGCAAGCCTCCCCACACCGTCAAGTTGGACGGTGAGTGGCGGGCGGAGCCGGCTCACGCACTCATCCTGCGCTGGAAGGGTGCGGGATTCCCGTGCATCCTTTGTTTCCGCATGTGGGGGCTCACCGATTCGCACCCCGACACGCAAAGCATCTGTCCATTCACGTGCAAGGAGGCTTACAACCCCTCGCGCGTCCCACAACTTGCACCTCCGGCGGGTACGCGGCCGCAGCCGCAGGAGTTTGCTGCCGCACTCGCTTCGCTGCAGGGGGCTGGTGGTGCCGCCGCGCATTCTCCGGTGGTGCCACCCGAGACCTCTACCACTCGAATGTTTTCAGCGATCTGAAAAACAAAACCAACCAAGTAACGTTTAGTAAAGATGAAAGATAATATAAGTGACGAACGAAATTAACGAAGGAAACTGAAAAGGAGAGGTGGAGTGAGTTGGATTTGAACCAACTATTTCGAGTGCAAAGGACTCGCGGGAATCTTCCCGTTCACTCCAAGTCAAAGTTCCGCGCATGCCAAGGATGAGCGCGCTAAGCACACACAAAATAATACATATACATATAAAAACATGCACTACAAACCTGTGACATATTGCAGCGAGCAAGAATGAGAAATATCATAACATGCAACCCGCTGGCGAGGCCACCACACGCTGCTGCACACTGCTGGACGGTGAAATGTGAAGCGTTGACGGCTGGAGCGGTGAGTTTGAACTTTTACAGTATTCTGTCAAAATGCCTACTGTACAGTGGACACCTTCACTTCCCGTTATTGCGCGTTGGGGGGCGTGAGAAGTCACAGCACGTCCTCGTCACGCGAGCACGATCGACGATAACGATGACGATGACGATGACGAATTCTGCGAAACGTGTGCCATGCCATGCGATGCCATGCCATCGGACGATTGGAGATGGAATAATCCACCGCATGACGCTCGCGCTCGCGGGTTGGGGATCGCAGGCACGCAGGTCACGTACGTATCGATCGCGATCGTCATCGATTATTCCACCCCACCGCTCTACTCGGGCGGTCATCCTAATTGAGGTACGATTTTCTTTCTCTGTTCATTTTTTTTGGGGGTGCAACACGTTTGCCCATTTTTCGTGCAACTAAAATGTTTTTCGGGCTCGTCGTGCACTCGATTATTTTTTGCGCTCGTCGTGCGCTTTAAAATGAGGCCAACTTGTTTTTGGGGGGTTTGGTGACTTTTTTTTGCGTTTTGGTGATGTTCGCTTGGGTACACGTGCGCCTTGGTTGTACCTGTAGCTGTCGGGAAAAGTGTAAATTGTACTCGCATGCTGTGCCAGGGAACACTAGCCATGCCAAGCCATCCGATTGGCATATTGTATTTACGCGTACTGGGGCAGTGAAATGGCAATGGGCTCGGAAGGGGACTCCCGAGCCATTGACTTCGTGCTATGGGGAGCGAAAGCCTGGGCTCGATTATAGCTGGCAGCATATTATCGTCCACCCTTCTGGAGCGCTACGCCGCTGGGAGCGTAATAGGGGCGGTGGCTGGTTTCTGGAAGACGCCACTCTAGTGAAGGGGCCGGTAGCGCCCTATTTTTCATTACCACTCAGTAATGCGAACTGGGCGAAGGACGATGATGAGTATCGCGGAATTCCATACACTGGGCGTAAGCCTGTCCAATCGACGCCTACGAACAGTGACGATTCGGGTGCAGGTGCTGTGACCTGGAGTAAGGAGAAGCTACCAGATTCGGATGACCATGATGACGCGGGTGTCACAGACAGTAAGCCTGACATGGATACTGCCAGTCCGAAATGGGAGCCTGCCTCACCTGAATATGATGACACCGAGGATGACGTCAGCGAGTTCGATGACTTGGTAGCTGACGATGCTGAAGAACAAGCTGAAGCTCGAAAGTTGAAGAGACTGGGACTGCAGTTGATCATGGATGATAAGGGTGAACTTATCTGGGTGCCAAAGGGCACCTCCCCGACCTCACCCGTTCAGCCATAGGATCAGCCTATCACCGAGCAGAAGTCTGAGGCCATATCTGAGGATGCTCCAGCCTCTGTGGTGGAGACTGTTCAAGTACAACCGAATGAACCATCTGGGCCAGATACTGGATTGACTTCAATGGGTGAAAATAATGCTGGGGTGTCCGAAGAGACGAAGAGGCAACCCAGGAAATATCCTGCCTGTTGGACAGCTGAGTACATAGCTCATACTGGAATATCCCGGTTCAAGATATCAGACAGTCAGTGAACCAATATAGATAAACTCATATAAGAAATAAACCCTAAGCTAGATATACCCGGAACGGTCACGGAGTCGGAACGGTCTCGAGTCTAGCTACCTGTGACACTCGGTGTGTCACAGCACAGGCTTACGGATCAGTCACGGTCCAGTGTTGGCTACCTAGGAATCTGTCATAGGGGCCTGCACCGGGACTCCCGGCCAGGGCTGCCTATACAGATTTCAGCACACCACCCCAACACTGTGGGTGGTGACTGACAGGTAAGTCAGAGAAGTCAAGATAAGTTAGGGTAGGAGCTAGGGTGACAAACCTAACTGCTAATTCAACTGTGCTATTCTGATACACAAATGGAAACCCTCTAGCCGGCACAAGAGCAGAAACATACAGGCACTCAGGTCCTGCTAAACTACTGAAGCACTGTGGCAGCAAACCAGATTGAAGATTGTAGATGTCAAAGTAAAGCATAAACCAAATTGAAGACCATGTTGAGGTCAAAGCACATCTCAGTACACCACCAGAGTGGTGCACTGCCAGAGCCAGAAGGAAAGCTACTCGGGGTCAAAGTCCAGAGGCGCACCGTCACCACAACGCCCACGGTAGTAGCTTGCAGCACCGCTCTCCAGTGGGTCAGGCGGCCGGTGAACCACCGTCGCAGCACCCAGGGAGTGCAGTACCGCATCCAGAGCGACGGGGTCCAGCTCGGATATACCGGGGTAGATGCATAAGTCTCCCCTGCACAGCACAGGCTGCGGTGCAGCCCGACCCGATACCTGTACAGAGTCGATGTCATTGGCCGCCGTGTAGGCGGCAGCTCCCACTCCCATGATCGAGATCAAAAGAAAGAGAAAGACAAAGTAATGAAATCCCCACGGGCCCGCGTGTGCGGGGAAGCCCCATGGCGGCTTGCCACATCCGTAGGTGCGGGAAGCACCACCAGACTCAGGCACGTGTGTCGCGGACTCCGACGCATGATTTGCCGAAATGGCCGGAGTCCGCGGCTTCACGATGAAGCTGCCGTCGGCGAGGTCCTCGTAATCGTCCGTGTCGTAACCCGTGAGATCAACCTGCCCGATGGCGGCGTGGTTGACGGTCTGAACGAACCCCGCGAACTCACCGTCCGCGTCCGCCGTGGTGGTTACCCGCGCCGATTGAAGTGGCGCGGGTTTCACATCCTTTCCCTGCGAGACAGGCATAGCAGGGGCCGGCACGGCGAATGCCGATGCCGCCGCACCACCTGCCGGAACCTGCTCCTCTGGCGTGGTCCCCGCTGCGGCGGGCCCGCACACCAGAGCCGAAGCCTGCGTCGCAATGCCCCCAGGCGGCGGGAAAGAGGCGTGAGTGTAATGTACCTTAGGCTCTACCGCCGCGTTGACCTCCGCCGCGAGGTCGTCCAGCCGCTGGAGGATGTCGTCACCGGACGTCCCCGCCACCGGTGTCACCGCGTCAACGGAGAAGCCGTAGGCCGACACGTCGATGCCTCCCGCAACGCCCCCGCACAGCACCGCTGGCGGACCGTACACCGTCGCCGCGCGGGCAAAGGCCTCAGCTCCATCATCCGCCGCCTCCTGAAAGACAGCACACATGGCGAGGGCATGCACGCCCTCCGCATCCTCGTCGTCGATGGGGACACAGAAAGCCGCGGCCGAGGTGGGGGAATGTTGGCGACCGCCAAGAGGGCAGTCGCGGTAGAAATGATAAAGGTCCTTACCAGTCTTCTTGCAGCGGGTACACAGCGGCTTGCTTGGCCCGCTGCTCGTCACGATCGTAGCCCACCGCCGGTGGGGATTGAACCCCCATGCGGAAGCCCCGCGGTGACTGCCCGCGTTGCTGCTGCCGGCGCTGCCCTTGCTGCCGCTGCGGCGGATCCCGCTGCTGCTGCACCACCGGCGGAGCCGCCCCGCACTGCCGCTGTACCAGCTCGGTCAACTCCTTGATCTTGTCCAGAAGCACCTGGTGCTCGCTGCTGGTGAGCAGAGCCGACGCGCCACCACCTGCGGGCTTGGCCAGAACGGCCTTCCCCACGTCCGTCTGCGCCCATGCCTGATAAATCTCTACAACCAGAGAGCGCAGAGCACCGAGCGAAACCGCCGCGAGATCTGCCACCATGGGGTAACGCACCTTGACCGCGGCGTAGAATACCGGGTCAAGCCGGCTGTAGAGGCTGAGCTTCCTGGTGGCCTCGGTGGGGGTCCAGTCGGCGGCCTTGTTATCCCGCACCAAACGTTCTTCCCGAGCCAAAATCGGCTGCGGGTCAACGTTTGCGGGATAACTAAGCGCGGCACGCTCCTGCTGGAAGGACTCCCGCAACGCCACTGGTACGCTGCGCTTCACGATGTCCACCAGCGCACGCCGTCCATCTCGGTCGACATACGCGTCCGTACCCGTAAACCAGACGTGGGCGTTGCTGTGCTTCTCGATGATAAGCCCAAGCACGTCGTACAGCAGGGCGTTCACCTTGCCCACCACCAGAGCCTGGGGGTCGTCAAGGTCGAACGAGACGAGGTCCAGCCCCGCGGACTCAAACTCCGTACGTAGCTGAACCACCACATCGGAGAGGAGACCCGCGTCAGAAGTGCCGCTGAAATAATGCTTCTTGTCGCCAAGGATATCCTCGCGGATACCCTTGGCCCATGTCCGATGGAGCCGCCCTTTGTAGACCTCGTCCACAAGCCTGGACTGCTCCTGCAGATACTTCCTCGTCGCAACGTCGGCGTCGGTGTTGGAAGTAGGGTCGGGATTCGTAATAGCCGGTGATCTAGCCGTCGGCGTGTTGCGAACCGCGTCAGTGAGCCTCAGCGAGGCGTCGATGTCGGAGTCCCTCGTGAGGGACCGTTTTGCTCTAGTGGATACACCCATAACTCTGAAAGCCTGATGGGAGGTGGTACGCCGGGGCGCGTTCGGGTAATGTCGTGGGGAAGATGCGACGCCACAGTTACGGAAGGAGCGGTAGAGCCATGCGAGCGAGGGGCACTGGAAGACGTTGTCGAGGTCGAAGGTGCTCGAGCCACCAGCCCAAAAATCGGCAGCAAGCGGGATCAGGGCAAGCGTAATACCGTAAATGAACATTGCGTCGACTAGGCCCGGTCCAGGTCGAACCCCCATAGCCGCGGCTCAAAGACGCTCACCGCAAACAGCTCATCTCAAAATTCCCGTGAGCCCCCAAACGCGCCGTCGCGCACCACCTCTCCAAGCGGCTGCTTTAGCCAATCATGGCCAAACTAGCTGTGGAATATAGCATGGAATGGGTCCACGACCTACTGGAATATCCCGGTTCAAGATATCAGACAGTCAGTGAACCAATATAGATAAACTCATATAAGAAATAAACCCTAAGCTAGATATACCCGGAACGGTCACGGAGTCGGAACGGTCTCGAGTCTAGCTACCTGTGACACTCGGTGTGTCACAGCACAGGCTTACGGATCAGTCACGGTCCAGTGTTGGCTACCTAGGAATCTGTCATAGGGGCCTGCACCGGGACTCCCGGTCAGGGCTGCCTATACAGATTTCAGCAGCTCATTTGAAATGTACCCTGGGCAGTGACAGTGATGTCGAAGAAGTGCATGACGTGGCTCCTCGTAGGAAGAAGGCAAAGACCAGCAAGGGACAATGAAATCAACTGTCTTGATTAGGATTGTCCAAATGCAGATTCTCTGATTAGGAGTTGTATAGGTGGCAGATGATGATATGCCAGCCGACATGGGACAGATAGATCGATTAGAGATATGAACTGCGCGCCTTGAAAGTATAAGACTTGAATTCTTGCCCACTGGAGGCTGTTCTAACTTGAAGTAACTATTTGGAGGAGTTGTTGCTCAACCTGTTAATTTACTGGTCAATCTTTCCTGCCATAAAGATATTGCAATTGCTTGAATTGTAGCCTTGTTTAACTGTTTATATAGAACATTGCAATTTTGTACACTGCAAAATTGCCGAAAACGGACCTGTGCCCCAAGATTTGAAGCAGAATTAACCTCTGACTGACCCTTGAGCTCCGGCTCGGATACAGTCAAGTGCTCAAGAAGGCTTCACTTGGAAGTGGTATTGCTCTGCGCCTTTTTGCCCCCTGCCTTTCACCCTGCATGCAGACAGTCGCTTTTCCAAAACTGTTATGCTGCAAACTGGTCAGAAAGTGGGAAAAGAAGCCGCCAGCAAGTCAAATTTACCGGGATTAACAACCAGATTGACCCGAACCGAGAGTGAAAAGTGGACCATTGGCCAGATTGAGAAAAGAGGACCTCGGAGGCAGTTTTAACGTAGACAAAAAAATTCCTGACGTTTCTTGATGTTTTTTTTTTCGTTTGGAACCTGGCCCCGACACCTGGGTCCTCACGGATCTCTACATTTTAAATTGGGATGGCCAACCGGCAGAAGACCACCACATCGTCGATAAAAATCCGTACAAAGGGGAGATGACCGAGGGCGCGCTGCATTCGCCGCTGTCATTTTGCTCTACGTTAGATTTCCTTTTTTTCAAATGATGGTCAGAACCGTGTATGGTGCACACCCCCCCTCCCCCTCCGGACAGGTTTGACAATCGCGCACGGTTGTTAGAACTGTCCGGAGGGGTGGGCTTTACATTTGAAAACTGTCACAAGCTACCAAACCAATAATCAAAGCAGGTTGCGCACGCTCAATGATTAGCTCGTTAAATCGAGCGCAGGAACACCGAATACGGCACAGATCCTTGAGGTACACACTGACTGGTTCATCAGACCTATCGATTTTACACAGAACTCCACGAAAGATTTTAACAAGCACTAAGTCGGGAAGAGACATTCTTGTACTAGCTTTTCGCGGAGGTGCGTCGCTCAACGGTCAAGCTGAAAATGAATTGCGAAGGCGAATTTACTTGCTTATAAAACATCACCGGTGTGCATGGAGTGTGGACGTTACACGGTTCAGACAATCGTACACGATTGTCTAAACCGTCCGCACACGGTTAAGAGGGGAGAAAGGTCTAAACCACCGGTTAGGGGGGGAGGGGGGGGAAGCATTCCTTAAGTATGGAGAATTTTTTTAAATTTCTTAAGTATGGGAAAACGCAGGCGTCGACGCGGGCCGACGCCTTACACTCCTTAAGTATGGGCTTAAGTATGGGAGCCCTATTTTTCGAAACCTTAGAATGTTAAAAAATGTTTGGTCCAGGTCCAGTCCGTCAGTCCGTCCAGTCCGTCCAGTCCGTCCAGTCCGTCCTAACTGGACGGACTGGACGGACCGACTGGACCGATAGAAATCCCCACAATACATGCAAGGTTGTACGTACTTACATTGTGAGACAGACAGTGGCTGGGATCATAACCAGCGCCAGTCGGAAAGACGGTATGGTTTTGCTCGTGACCACTTGGAGAACGACCGCAACTATGACTGCAATGCAGCCCGGGCCGCTGAGCAAACGGGATATAGTGAAGCTGAACGCGTGATCGAGTGCAGTTGAGACGCGGTCCATTGCGCGGGGATGTCGCATCGATGGTCTCCGATCTGCCCCGGCCCACAAACAGTGCCGAACTTCAAGGTAATCGACGTGCAGTTCAGAACGCTCTCGAATGAATTGCTTTGGAACGGCACAATATGCGGGGAGACCTTTAGTCGCCTTCGCATCCAGAAGTACCTCACTCATACCATATTCCTGATTTGGAGAGAGAAAGTATTTGCAGGATTTTGGCAACGAAATCCATGGACGACGCTGCCTTATTGCCTTTTGCAAAGAAAGTCGTGTCTGGGGACATTCCATCAAATCCCCCGATAGATGATCCGCCTCATTCCATCAAGCTGAAAAAGTGTTTCAAAGAGCAGGGTTCGAATTGTCACAAACCGCGGCTTGCCGTGGTACGACAGCCGGGTTGTGACACTCGGAGCAGTAGTCCTGGTGACGAAGCTGTGACAACCGTGGTGAAGGTCACGATCTTGACACGACAGTTGGTGACTGAGTACGGACGTACGACTGGGTGTAACACTGTCTGAATAGATAGCGATTGTAGCATATAGGGCGGCGTTGCCAAATTTGAACAGACGCTCATTATTGTTTTGCCTTCGCAAAGGTTAGATTTACTCATACGCCCGAAGGGCGTGGTTTTTCT
Organism: Cymbomonas tetramitiformis; assembly: GCA_001247695.2. Classification (NCBI taxonomy): domain Eukaryota; kingdom Viridiplantae; phylum Chlorophyta; class Pyramimonadophyceae; order Pyramimonadales; family Pyramimonadaceae; genus Cymbomonas; species Cymbomonas tetramitiformis. The sequence continues at coordinate 39,704 of LGRX02000978.1, forward strand.
TTTTTTCTTTTCAGAGCTTAGAGGAATTCTGGAACCTCACTCAGACCGCGAAAACAGCAGTGTTTATGTTGAAGTAATTTATGATATGATATTTCGTCGTTTACAAATTGTGCTGCTTGCTTGCGCAGTGCTAATTTTGAGTCAGTAACAGAACTACTTGGCAGTAGTATTTTCTTCATGTTGAGAAAAAGAGCTTGCATATATGGATTATCTACTTGTCTAAAATTTTGAACTTTTGGGAGTGTATCTGTCTTGCTGGACAGTTGTGCAGTCGCAGTATATACAGTGTGTGCGTTGCCGTGCGACATACATATGGTTAGCAGGGTCACGTTAACACCAAGAGAGGATATATATTCGTGGGACCACGTTGTGCATGGGTTCGCGACAGAATCCGTCTACTTCAGAGCTGAAGTGCGTGTCACTTGAGGTGATGGGACATGCGGATGATCCGTAGCTGTCGTCACGGCATTTTTGCTGATCGTCGGTTAAAGGAGTTTCAAAAATATGAGGAACGACAGAGATTTTTTTGGAACGTGAGCAGGATTCTGTGATTGAATACGACATGGCTGCGGTGGTGGGTAAGATTTGTTTCCAAGCGATTTCAAAAGTTGCAGGGCTGGAACGAGAATCGTCATGCAAAAATAACTATACGACTCTTTTCAGCGACTCAAGGGTTGACTTGAACACACGAGGGTCTAAGAAAGAGCTGATGGAGCGGTTGTACGAATTTGGCGGCAATTTCTGTTGCAAATGTCTAGCATTGACACACTCACTGTATATGCACGCAAAGAGAGTTCAGCTGCACAGATACAATCAGCTGCTGTTTACCGGATAGCATGCGAGGTGTGCAAGGGCACTTCATACACCTCTGACAATCCGATGGTTTTGTGTGATGGTGGGCATGATTTATCTGAAGTCGATTTTCACTTCAGATGCTTGACGCCTCCTCTTGACCACTTGCCAGCGGGTGATTGGTGGTGCCCCTCGTGTAAACCACAAGGGCTTGATCTAATCTCCGCGGTGACCGATAAGCGCACCCGAAAAGGAAAAGTGCGATATGCAGTTAAATAGAAATTGGATGATGACGAAACCTGAGAGTTCTTAGCAAATATTCCGCCTGGCGCCAGATCGTTAGTGATCGCTTACAATGCAAGATTCCGAGCATCGTCAACATCAAAGTAGATGTTACAAATATTATTTGGACGCTGATCAGAACTTCTGGCATTCGCAGAAATTGCAATATAGGTGGTGTGTCTACACATGTATTGATTTGATCCCCGCTCTGAGGTGATCAATAACACATTACGATCAATAACGGTTCCAGGCGGTGGTGGACTTAATAAATCGAATTACTATGGATGATTTCTTTTTAATTTTTGTATTGCATGCAGAATAAATATCCGAGCTTAATTATCTAGTTTTCTACATTTACTTCGTTGTTTTCGCAAATGATTCGGTGCATCCCATATATCAATAATGCAAAAGCCTATATACCAATAGAATATGCGCAGCAAATTGTGTGCAAATTGATATGCACAGCAAATTACGATGCGCGCGTATGCATCTGTGACAATAAATAGTATAAAAAGCAAATTCTAGGGGTGAGCGACTGGGAAGGGGAATGGGGGGGGAGTGCGTACCCCCTTAGGGCAGAATACAAGTTCTAGGGGGGTTGCTGATCCCCCAAAGGCAAAAAGCAACTCCTAGGGGGGTATTTCTAGAACCCCTGTTCCCCCTCCCCCCTCGCTATAAATCCTCGGAAGCTTATTAATAGGAATATGCTGAACATTCAAATTCAGGACCTGGGATGGGACGAACACGGAGCGTATTTAGCACGTGACTCGGAGAGGAGCCTAGAGGGGCAACGTAAAAGGAGGTGTGAGGCTTATTTCTCCACGCCCCAGAGGGGTTGTATATTCTTTTTTGTTCTCTGAAGTGAACGAAGTTTTCCACCGTCTGCGTCAGTGTTCTGCTGCTCCTGAAGCATTTTCCAGCTACTTTCTCTCTAGTTAATGTCTGCTCGATCTTTGACAGCACACTCCTGTTCGAGCTTATGGTATTGCTGAAGGAACTTTGAAATGCTCACTGCTTGTTTTTTATCGATACCCAAGTGCTCACATAGTGAATTGAAACTGGGACCATCAAGGGGCATTTGTCTCTCGACCAACTCGTTGCGCAATTCTGCCTTACTAATCTCCTTGTCGAGACTGTCGTCAGCCGCATTGAGGACGTCTATTATTCGGAGTTGGTGTTCCTTAAGGTAGTTCCGTAGAGCGCGGAATATCGACCACTTCGACTTTTTTGCCCCGATGTTCTCAACCTCAATTGCATATTCTTTCAGACCCGCTTCACTAATATCGGGCAGGATTGAATCTATTGCCATGCGCTTCTTCTGCGGGGTGGCATATATTTCATACAGGTAATCGCGCCTCACTTCCAGAGCCGCCCTCTCGGCTAATCTTCTGTCCCTCAGCCTCTCAGCATGTCGCAAACTCTGCACTAGTACAGCTTTCTTCTCAAGCAAACTCATACCATTGAATCTCCCCAGGTCGGGCATTGCATTCTTATCGTCGACCCTCAGATATTCTAAGAGCGCAGTCGTCTCCTTCAGAAGATCCTCTACGTCCTGCTTTTGCGCTGCAGCCTCGGCCTGCAGCTTCCGCGCATAATCCTCGAGCCGAGCCACACCCGAAGCATCGATACCCTCGGTGGGCAGATGCACTATCTCCTCCGCAGGAGTGCCAATCTCAAGCAACAGCCGCTTGCACTCACCATCCCACAGCCCTGCCTCGGACCCAAATCGGGAATTGTTCGCCGCCCAGAGATCTGCCTGCAATCTTGCCTCTGCCTCCGCAGCCAGCCGCTTTACCTCAGCAATCTCCGCCTGACTACGCTGCCTGTTTGCCTCCTCGATGGCTTGAAACCTCCTTTCCGCTTCCAGTCGGGCATCTTCGGCTGCCTGCCTCCGTGCCTCAGCCTCCGATGCCAGTCTGGCCACCTCTTCTTCCTCCTAGTGGAATTCAGTGGCACCCAAGAAGAGGCATTGGTCTCGTCAGCCAACGGAAGAAATGTGAGAAATGGTAGGGCCCTCTCCCATACAGACGCTGCGCACACCGGCCACTGCGCATAAGGCCTTAGGTGCGGTGTCATCACGACTTAAATTGCATTCATATCATACATTGCGTGCACCAATCACCAAAATCGTACATATGGGGTGCATATGGATTACACATCTCTATGACGGTCCGGTTTTTTTCAGCCTTAGCACCCAAGTGAGACCCGAACCGTGAGAGTCGGCCCGAATTTCGAAGCCCCCACCTTGTCCCCCCCGCCGACCACCCCATATGCATTATTCCGCAAATGTTGTAGTGCCTTAGGACCCTCCGCACGCCGCATGGATCGAAGTGGTTCGCTCGCTGCGCCCTGTCTAGTCAGCTTAAGCTCAAAAGGCACACCCCCCTACAAATGCCCCCCATCTAGGATAGTCTACATGGGCAACCTTTTGCACTAAAATTATGCATGGGTAACCCTCGGGTTACCAAGGCATATGGTGGCGGTGGGAGACAGTCCTACACCCCACACGACGCCCTTCGACAGCCCTGCCATGCACTATGCCGTAGGCACCGAGCTACACGCCGCTAGGGCACGCCAGATGCAGCCTGAATTTCGTCCCACCAATTCTGGGGGGTAGACCGTCATAGAGATATGGGGTGTATATGGGGTGCATAAGGGGTACACATGGGGTGCATATGAGGTGTATATGGAGTGCATATGGGGTATATGGTACATATTGTATATGGGGTGCATATGTGTATATGGTGCATATGGGGTACATATGGGGTACATATGGGGTGTTTATGGGTGCATATGGGGTGTATATGGGTGCACATGGGGTGTATATGGGGTGCATATGGGGTGTATATGGGGTGTATATGGGGTGCTAATGGGGTACACATGGGGTGTACATGGGGTGCATATGGGGTGTATATGGGTTGCAAATGGGGTGCATATGGGGTGTATATGGGGTATATATGGGAGGAATCTGACGGACGGTACCCAACACATACCATACTTGCGGAATGTGGGACATACGAAAAGGAGTACAACGGAGAGGGTGCTCTATGCCTTCATGGCACAAGCGGGCCCGAACTGCTGCCACACCGCGCATAACACCTGGCAGGAGGCTCGTGCATTGTGCTTAGTGCACATGTTCAGCTTTGGGCCACTCTCCAGTGAGCCGCATGCAAGCAATGGGCATTTCACCTTCCGTCTTTCCACCACTTCCAGCGCTTCGCGGTCAGCCTGCCGCTTCTCCTCGCAGGCTTCGTGCAGAGCCGCCGCCCTGGCCTCGAGCAGTTCGCGGGCCTCGGCGCTGGTCGCCAAGCGCGCCACCTCGACCATCTGCCCCCGATCGGCAGCTTCAGCACCGAGCGCAGTCCAGCACTCCACGCACCGCAGCACCGCCTCCATGTTCTGCCCGATCGCGATCCGCAGACTCCGGGTGGCCCGCGTGGTGGCCCGCTCCACCATCCCGTGGCAGCGCTCCAGGACCTCCACCTCCTGTATGCACTGGTCCAGGCTCCCGCCATCGGCCTCGAGGAACGGCGCCTGCGCCTCCGCCTCCACGCCAAGCACGGCCCACAGCTGCTTGAGCCGCGCCGTGAGCGCAGTGATGCGCGGCTCCACACGAGGCTGCAGGCGGGTCTCCTCCGCGCGGCACGCCCGGAGGGCGGCGGCCCCGACCCCGGCCTCCGCCACCCGATCGTGGAAGTCGGTGGTCTCATCCTCGGCGCAACCGATTTGCTTTTGCAGGCGATCAATCTCGTTGCGACGCGCCCGGACCTTCACCAGCATCTCCGTCTCCATGTCCGCCAGCCAAGCGGAGATCGCGTCGAGGCGCCCGCTGGAGAGGTAGGCGTCACTCCTCGGGATCAAGAACTGTGTCACCTCCTTGCTTCCTGGTGCGGTGGATGGCTGCGGGCTCCCCACCGAGGTCCACCTCTGATGGAGCTGGTTCAATTGCACGCGGCGGGCGTTCACCTCCGCAATCAGCGTCTCCTCCTCCCGAACAAGGTTGCAGTAATCTTCCTCCAGGATGCTCACCGGCGCCGGCTCCGACGCCGCCCAGATCTGGGAGGAAACCCCCATGCTGATGCAGAGCTTCACGCGGTTCCGCAACAGCCGCCAAGCCTTGCGCGCGTTGAAGGCCTCGACTATCCCAAGCCTTATCTCCAGCCGTTTGATGCTCGCCAGGATCTTCTGGCACTGCTTCCGGTACTTCATCTGCTCCTGGATCTGCTCCTGCATCTGCTTCTTGTGCACCCGCCTCATCTCGATGGCCTCCGGCGAGGCGTCGAGCTTGCCGGGCAGCTCCGTGGGGATAGCCAACAGGACCAGGATCTCCGTCTCCGCCACTGCTTCCGTCACCCCAGCACCACGGCCCGGAAGGGCCCCCGTGCGGAAGCGCTCGCCCTCGCTGAAGAGAACCCCTGTCCTGGAGCTCGTCGTGACGCGGGCCTGCCCGGACAGGATGACATACACCGTCTGCGCCGCAACACAGAATCCCCTCAACAGAACGCCCTCCTGAATACACCTCTCTCATTTCTACAATTCTCATTGGTGGATGATAACGCGGCGTTGCGGATACATTGATGACACCGAGAAAATCCAAACCGTTGCTGAGTGTTCGGAAATTCACGATGACCGTGGACGTGGCATTAAACACAAATGAAAATACCGCGGAATACGCCGGCGATGCTTCTGAGAGCGCTATCATTGTTTGGCTGCTCAGTGCTCAGAGCCATCGTCAGCAATTCCACGCCACGCCAGCTGTGTCGGGGAGCCCCGGAGATCCCGGAAAATACCGCAATGTGAGATGGCAATGCTCACCAAAAGCCATGATCTTTGCAAATCATACCGAGGAAATTCAGAAACGATGCGCGGTGTACCTTCATTGCAGCAGTGGTGGTGACACATTGCGCAAAACACGTCACGGCGCGGTGCCGTTGCAGCAGCATGGTAAGCTCACACAGAATGCTCCAAGGGAGCCGAGGCCCTCAGCGCAGCGACCTCCACCAACCAGGATCCGCGTGTGTACAGTTGCAGGTTGCGGGTACGAGTTGGATTGCAGGGGCGTCTCCGCACTGGAGACCGCGCTATGCATCGTAGTAATTGAGGACTGCCGGATTAGGAAGCTGACCGGTATGGTTGAGCTGACGTGTCGCGCGTGGCCCCATTCTTCGCTCCGGAACAGTTTCGGGTTGACGGTTCCAGCGCCTTTCTATCCGGGAGGATGTGAGTTTGAGGGCCAATCAACACAAATACAGGGAGAAGTCCGGCGACGCAAATCGTCACCGTAGGCCGTTGATTCCTCGCGCTTCCCGCCCCGCATCCACTCCAGAGGCTGCCGGGCGGAGCCAAGTCCATTGCCATCATCGCCCGCGGGGCATCGCTATCATCCCGTCATCAGGGGAGGGGGGGAGTGCCTCCTGGCGGGTGAGGTTCCAAATGATTTTGCCGGGTGAGCAAGGGGCTGTGCCGCCCAGGTAGGCGCGGTGACAAGAAGCTTCTGGGAGATTACCGGCAGCTGCGTGATCTCCAGCGAGGTCCCTCCGACCAGGACCATCTCATGCGAGAGCAAGCCAACGTGTTGCCGGAGTTCAGGGTCCAGGGCTCCCAGCTCCGAGAGCTGCGAGAGGCCTGGAAGAAGGCACCCCCGCGGCCATGGGGGGGTTAGCCCTCCCCCGCACTGAGCTGGGCACACAGAAGTCGCTCCCGAGAGTCCTCCACTCCGCGATGACCCCGAAGCTGTGGGGATGTGCAGCAGGGGCCTGAGCAGGACTCGAGATCGTGCGGACTAAGTGAAGGCTCGGCAGGCCCCGCCGCGAGTGATTTGTCCGATCGACGAGGAGCCGATTTGGTCGCGCGAATGGTTCCGCAAGCCACACCGAGAGAGGCCACCGTGCGATAATCTGCTGAGGAAGAACGCTCACGGGGGAGGGAGCAGCGGGAGGTGGGGGGTGGCAGATCCTCTACATGGACCAGGTGGATCTTTACGATTCGAGAGATGTCTCATTTGCCTCAATCGCAACGGCAACGGCATTTGGAAGATCCTATTTTGAAAGATCCTGTTTTGAAAGATCCTATTTTGAAAGCGGCCTTTCTAAGCAGAAAGCGAAGCCAAAGAGAGGGAACCGGAGGAGCGGGTGAGGGGTGAGCTTCGGGGAAGAAGGGAAAGAGGTAAGAAGAGCGACCACGCTGAAGTCACCTGGACTGGACACAGACTCGGGACTGGACACAGACTCGGGACTGGACACAGACTCGGGACTGGGCACAGACTCGGGACTGGGCACAGACTCGGGACTGGGCACAGACTCGGGACTGGACACAGACTCGGGACTGGGCACAGACTCGGGACTGGACACAGACTCGGGACTGGACACAGACTCGGGACTGGGCACAGACTCGGGACTGGACACAGACTCGGGACTGGAGATGACTGTTACCGCATAACTCTTCTCCGTTCCTCCTTTTTGGGTTAACGCACCCGCCTCGTTCCGGAACACTCCTCGCAGTGTGACCATCCTCTTCAGGCTGGACATCACGCTCGTCTCCGGGTGGGCGTCGTCGTAGGCCATGACGGCCTCCATTAATTTATGACCGGAGATGGCGTGGGTGACGCAGCTGGAGGAGTCAGAAACGTAGGCGTAGGTTGGGCGGACCTGCTTGTGCGCGCGCCCCCCACCCGCATCCAGCAGGCACAACTCTAGCGCCTCCATGTTCGCCGAGCCGCCCGCCGTTACCTTCTTCTCGCGCTCCTCCCCCATGTAGGTGTGCACCACCGTCACCTCCCCCCGAACTACCAGGTGGCACGTCTGTTTCCCTGAAGGATCCTCGGCATGGACACGCAAAGAGGCGCCGTTCTGGAAGGAATTGATCTCGAAGAACTCGGCAACGGCGCTCAGCAGTAGCGCAGGGAGCGTGGCCAGGATCCAGTGTGTGTGCAGCTGCCGGCCCATCTCCACCTGCTGCACCTCCTCTGTGATTCTCGACATGCTCCGCCGAATGCCCGGTCCCTGCGCCTCCTCGATGTCCTGCAGCGCCGTGTGCTCGAAGGATAGGATGACGCAGCGCGACATGCACTCCGCGGAGGTCGTGGGAAGGATCTGCTGCCCAAGAGGCGATTGTCTACCAGTTCCCCTGTGGCTAGCCTCCCTAGTGACCAGCGCGCTCAAGTCCTCATCACCGAAGAAGCTGCGCGGGCGCTTCGTCTCCATTCTTAAGCTCCCCAGGCCCTTGCCCTGCACGAGGCTCCTCGAGGTCCGCCGGCTGAGCAACACGGAGCCACTTGCAACGAGGTGGAGGGCCGAGCACGGGATGTTCTCCTCCAGCTTGCACAGCTTGGTCCCCGCCTGCTTCACCATCATATACTTCCCTGGTCATACTCAGGGTCATACTCAGGCGTCGCCCGGACTGCCGGATGCAACGCCGTCACTCGCGCCTCCGTCATAAGATGCTCTCGGTCATAAGATGCTCTCGGTCATAAGATGCTCTCCAGGGATATGGGCATAATACACCACATGAGCCCCCACAACCGCGAATCCGATTCAACCCCTTTGCAATCGTGTCAGGCTGTATCAGGGCATGGCACGCCGTTGATCAGAGTGTTGACTGGCGTCGATCAGAGTGTTGACTGGCGTCGATCAGAGTGCTGACTGGCGTCGAACAGAGTGCTGACTGGCGTCGATCGGAGTGTTGACTGGCATCGATCGGAGTGTTGACTGGCGTCGATCAGAGTGCTGACTGGCGTCGATCAGAGTGCTGACTGGCGTCGATCAGAGTGTTGACTGGCGTCGATCAGAGTGTTGACTGGCGTCCATCAGAGTGTTGACTGCCGTCCATCAGAGTGTTGACTGCCGTCCATCAGAGTGTTGACTGCCGTTGATCAGAGTGTTGACTGCCATTGATCAGCCCGTGCTGGAGCAAGGTGTGTTCTCGCCTGAGGACAGTGATGCGATTCTGGCTGTGGTGAAGGTGCAGACAGGTCTGCTGAGTGTTGGGTGAGCCTCAGAGCTTACTCAAAGAGCGACAGGACCGCCTCTCCTTGCTGCGCTCCTGTCCTACATATGGTGGGCTCAACGTGCGCTAGCCCCTGTTCGCTGAGGTCAAGGCGGACACTGGGAAGGATGACCCCGAGGAGGCCACTCTTTGTGCGCGTGCGGTGGATGCTAGTGCACAGCCCTACCGTGTAGTAAGTACTCCTCACCAACTTCACCTCGATGGACTTGCCGCCTGGTAAGGTACACGTTCCTCCTGGGCACACGTGGCTAAGTGCTCGGGATGCAAAAACACCTACCGAGGAGATTCACATGCTGCCGGAGGGTGTGTCTGCGCCGAAGGGGTACAGGCAAGTCCTTGCTGCGCCGGATGCTGCCGACTGGCTGGAGTCCATTCAGGGCGAATTGGAGGCCCTCGTGCAGATCAAGGGTGCTCTGCTCATGGTGAAGGAGCAGGACCTGCCTGCTGGTGTCAAGCTTCTGGACATGTCACTTATCCAGAAAGTGAAGTTGGACAAGCATAGGCAGCTACAGAAGAGGAAGGCCCGAGTCTCTGTGAGGGGCCACAAACAGGAGTATGGGGTGGACTATCTTGACACATTTGCACCCTGCACTCAACTCTCCTCGGTGAGCATTGTGTTTGTGTCGTCACTTAACCTGGGACAGGTCGTGTATCGTGGATGGCGCATGGATGTGAAGACTGCGTTTCTCAACTCCACCTTGAATGAGGATCTGTGTGTCCGTCTCCCACGGGGTCTGGAGTATGGGGGGTGCACGTGTGCCAAGCTGCTGACTGCCGTATATGGCCTGAAGCAGGCTGACAAGGAATGGTTCGACACCAGTGATGCATTCATCATGGGCTATGACCAGAGGATGCGGAGGAGTGAGTTCGAGCCGTGCCGATACTTCATCCGGAATGCTGAGCTCGCAGTCATCATACTAGCCTACGTGGATGACTACATCATTGCCACGGACAGCAAGGACTGGTATGATACCTTCGTGCTCGCCTTTCACTCCAGATATGCATGTAAGGATCTCGGTGTTCTGGATGTGGTCATGGGTATTGGTGTGCGCTGGGGGAGCGGTGCAGCGTACCTCTCACAGACTGGGTACATCACTCAGATGATCGATGCATGCAGGCTCCGTGATGCTAAGCCTGCGGCACTGCCTATGGCCTCTGCATTGTCTCTCCCTGATGGCAAGGACAGCAGCTGACCCTATCGTGCGCTACTTGGACAGCTCCAGTGGATTGCAAGATGCACCAGGCCAAACATTATGGCAGCAGTCTCCGTGCTCTCTCAGTTCTGCACCACGCATGGGACAGAGCCCTTTGTGGCCCTCAAGCAGATTGTACGGTATCTCAAGGGCACTCTGCACCATGAGCTGGCTTGCTCCGCACTGTTTCCGTGCCAGGGGGGTCGGGATCATCGGGGACTGACACGCTACCCATCTGCATCTATACGGATGCTGACTATGCCGGATGCAAGACCACCAGGAAATCGTCATCTGGCATAGCTATGTTCTTGTGTGGAAGCCTGGTCATTTTCTCTTCGCTGATACCGCGCTGTCTGTCCCTGTCAACTGCGGAGGCGGAGATCATAGCAATGTCAGAAGGAGCTCGGGAGGTGAAATGCGTCCTCAACGTGTTGGACTCCCTGGTTAATATCCACAAGCCCGTGCCAATGAACTGTGATAACCAGGGGGCTATTCACCTGTCTTTGGACTATGCGAATAACCGCAGATCCAAACATATTGCGTGGTGAGAAATCTGTATATTCGGGCACAAGTCATGAACAAGAACACAGAGGCCTTATACACAGGATCTGCTGACAACACCTCCGACATTTTCACCAAACCTCTGCCCCTACCCTCTTTCCAAATACATTGTGAAAGACAGGGGATACTGCAACTCGATCGAGATGGTTCACAAGGTGACAACCAGAACACTGAGCTCGAGAACTAAAGGGGCATCAACCCCATAAACTGGAGCTGGAGTGTGGGCACCACCCCTAGGACTCGCTGCAGCTGAAGGGGCACCAATCCCGAGAACTGGAACTAGGACAGTCACCCTTTAGAAGGGGTATTGGAATATGCAGTACCTGCTGATCAGTTTGATGTAAAGGATGATTGCCTAGGACCACTGTAGAAGTCAGGAAGCTCAAACCCTGAAGAAACCCTAAGAAACCCTGAAGAAACCCTAAGAAACCCTGAAGAAACCCTAAGAAACCCTGAAGAAACCCTTAGATCTAGATCTGTAACTCTATATGATCGTGGCCGTTGGATCTAAGTATGACCATCGGTGTTGCAGTAGATATGTGTCACTGCAGTCGTTATGAACTGACAGTGACACGTAGCTTTGAACCTCGCAAACTCTCACTTAGAACGTCCAATCAATAGTTTAGAGTAATGATTGGGCATTGCAGTTCACGGCGTTTCGCCCCGTGAACTGTCTTTATAATCAGTCAATAAGCCTTTGCGCTCTGCTTTTGCGATTACCCAGTGTTGAATTCTAAATTTTCCCACGTCATGGCACGTCATGGCCTTGTTGGAACATACACGATCGGGTCACAGTGCGTTTTGGCGGGATGGTGTCAGGTCGTGGCCACGTGCTCTTGTCAGGACGTGGTCAAGCACAGCGCTTCCCTCGGGGCACTTCGACAACAGAGACCAGGCGCCGCCACACCCAGAGCTCCACAGCAGCTGTCTGCCAATAGGCGGCAGAATATAGGGGTGATGAGGCGATGGTCAAACACGAACTCGCGTCCACATCATCGGGGGATGAGGGCGATGGTCAAACACGAACTCGCGTCCACATCATCGGGGGGATGAGGCGATGGTCAAACACAAACCCGCGTCCACATCATCGGGGGATGAGGCGATGGTCAAACACAAACCCGCGTCCAGATCATCGTGGGGATGAGGCGATGGTCAAACACGGACTCGCGTCCACATCATCAATGAGCGATGGTCAAACACGAACCCGCGTCCACATCATCGGGGGGATGAGGCGATGGTCAAACACGAACCCGCGTCCACATCATCGGGGGGATGAAAGAAAAAGAAAAGAAAAAATCACTTCCCTTGGGGATGAGGGGATGGGCGTTCACTTGGAAGACTCGGATGACGAGGTGCTCCTGGATGGTGCTGAGCTGCTCTGCGGTGAGTCCCGCAAAGAGCCAAATGGCGCGGAGGAAGGCCACCGACCGGAGCGCCATCACGGTGTGCACCGTGCTGTCTATATGGTGCTCAAGCTCCGGTGAGTTTTTCAGGGCAAAGCGGAACAGCATGCGCGGCAGCATGAGAAGCGTGGCGGAGGCGGTGACGGTGCACGTAGTGGTGTGGCGCTTGTCTTCTGCCGCCAAGTTGTCCAGGCCCATCACGTCCCCGGATTTCCATTTGGCCACCGCCGACCTCCCTCCCTTCGAGGACTTCTCCTCCAGGCGCCCGCCCACCACAACGTACATCGCATCTGCCGCGTCCCCCTGCATGCCACGTGGAGGAATTCAACCGCTTCCAGAGGCAGTGTGGGTCGTTGACGGCCGTCGCCGGCGTCGAAGCAACCCGAGCAAAACACTTACAATGAGGTTTGATAACCGGAGGTTCAAATTCTCCCTTTGTGGGGGGAAAGGGCAGAGGGGGGCGAGGCAAGGCGAGGGCGGGGCTGTGCAGGGCGGGGTGGTGGAGGGAAGGGCAGGGATGGCAGGAGAGGGAAGGGGAGCCGAGGGTCGCAAACAGAGCAGTTCACGTGAGGGGTGACGATCGGCGGCGGCTGGAGGGCAGATTCTCAATGATCCCAAAGCCCAAAAAGCATCACCCGAGGAGGCCAAAGGGGTCACATGCCGAAACCGTGCAGAACACATGAAAGCTGCAGCTCGCAGTAGAATCGGATATGACATCGGCCCTAGATTTCAGGTAGGTGTAGGAAGTGTCCGCAGTAAAGCGCAGCGCAGGGCAGTGTCGGATGTGTCTGAAGTAACACGAGGCCCTTCGTACCTCGGTGAAAAAAACTTCCCCTGCCTCGCAGGACCTGGTGATGAAGTAGTTGGTGAATGGTTTAAGCATTTCCGGTTTAATCGCGGGCGCTGCAAAAAGCCACATCTTCAGAAGCCGCCTCGGCTCGATACTAACCGTCCCCGTCTCGTCCACGTCCAACCCCATCGAATCGTAGTAAAGCTTGTACCAGTATCCTCGTGCTTTCATGAGGTCTTTCTTTGCCCCGTACTCGACACACATTCCGTGCTCGATCACCAAAATCTGGTCAAATTCCTTCAACAAGGTTAGGCCGTGCGTTGCAGCCAATACAGTAACTTCTGTCAGAGCGCACAACCAATCACGAATCGCCACCATGGCCTTAGGGTCCTGCACAGCGCCTCCACACCGTGGTCCCCGGTTGTCTTATGCCTCCGTGCGGCCCGTCTCCTGCCGGATGTGTCTGCGCCCTCACGCCTCCATGCCGGGGCCACGTGTAACGCGCCACGTCCGAAGAACAAAAACAACTCTTTCTGAGTTCTATCGTGGGGAAAAGAACAGAGATGAAGCTTTCTACGTCGGAATGCGCTTCAGTATCAATCGCAGATCTCGATCGGGGAAATGGAAAAAACCTCATTTCAGTCCAACGGCTTAAAAATAAGAAGAAGCAAGACTTTATCCAAACCTCTTAAACTGCACTGCGTTTCGATTTTGACCAACATCGTTCGCCTTCCCCTGGTATACGTTCCGATAGTCAGGAATTCGATTGGGGGTGACGGAAATCGCAATCTGTCTCGGCGATTTCAGCCCTGAAAAGCGTGCGCAGCGCCGGATCGCTCGGTTGAACTTTCAGCAGTTCGGTGCATTTCAGTACCTTTTTGCATGATGTATTACAAATATATCACCATTTTTCATAATTATCGCTAGCTGATAAGTTCGGTTATTCCGTATAAGACAAATCGAAAAACCACGACACAGTCGTGTCAGGGTGCTGATCAGACCGATCAGATCTGATCGAATGGGTGACACACGGTTGACACCCGTCGAGGGCGGACAGTTCAAAGATCAAAACCTCAGAGGTTTTGGGGAGTTTCAGTTTTCACTTTCCAGAGCCCCGAGAACACTGCTCTCTTCTTTGGAGTTTGTAAAAAAATGTCGGCTTTTGATTTTCTTTACAAGATTACTTTTCGCGCTACGGACATTGTTCTGTGAAGATTTTTATGCCAACAGCAGTGCGTACGGGGAACCACAGAAATTACGGGCAGCTCACAGAGAGAGACGCGTTCACACAGACGGAGATTGTGGCGGCAAAGTTTGAGCGTCAAGTGGTCCGGGCTTTTTCGCACCCCTTGTCCGTTCCTTGTGGTTGCAGTACGAATTGTAATGTTTGGCTACCTCGGTTTCCTGTGGACTACGCCCGGTACTTCTATCCCGGTACATCGGCCGCGCAATTGACGTTTTTGTAACGCTGAGGGCAGCGGCAGTTGATTGGTTGCTGTTTGATTGATTAGCAGTCGATTGGTGAAAGTTCGTTTCAAGTAGTTTTTTTTTTGGTACGCGGCAAAATTATGGCGACTGCAGAAGCAGAGGGACTGGCGTACTAGGGCGACAATGGTAGGCAGACCGCGCTGAGGGAGCTGCAGGATTCTCTGAAACTGCCAGCGGCGGACATGGCCAAGATGGCAGCATTGGCGGGGTGCATTGACCGGTCCCTCACCCAGGGTTCACTGTGGGCGGCCATCCTCGTGGGTGTCTTCGGGTTGTTCCGTAAGGAGAACTTGACGACGGGGAAGTCGGGGGCTTGGAACACTTGGGGGGCGCTGGTGCGGGATGACATCCTCCTCCAAGAGGGGGCGCTGGTGCGGGATGACATCCTCCTCCAAGAAGGGGGGCGCTGGTGCGGGGATGACATCCTCCTCCAAGAGGGGGCGCTGGTGCGGGATGACATCCTCTACCAAGAGGGGGGGCTGATGCGGGATAACATCCTCTTCCAAGAGGGGGGACGCTGGTGCGGGATGACATCCTCCTCCAAGAGGGGGCGCTGGTGCGGGATGACATCCTCTACCAAGAGGGGGGCGCTGGTGCGGGATGACATCCTCTTCAAGAGGGGGGCGTGGATGACATCCTCCTCCAAGAGGGGGCGCTGGTGCGGGATGACATCCCTACCAAGAGGGGCGCTGGTGCGGGATGACATCCTCTACCAAGAGGGGGGCGCTGTGCGGGATGACATCCTCCTCCAAGAGGGGCGCTGGTGCGGGATGACATCCTCTACCAAGAGGGGGGCGCTGGTGCGGGATGACATCCTCTACCAAGAGGGGGCAAGTGGTGTGGATCAGGGTGCGCCATTCAAGACCATCCAGTGTGGGGAGAGGCAGCTCTGGTGCCACTGCGGGCGGTGCCCGGGTCGCGCTGTGCCCTGTGCGGGGCTCTCCGGGGGCTCTAGAGCGGACTGCCGTGGTTCGTCATGGAGAAGGTGGCAGGCAGGAAGATCACATGGGTGGTGCCCATGACCCACGAGGCACTGGTGGCAGGCATTAAGACTCTAGCCGAGCAGGTGGGGCTGGATCCGGCGGCTATGCGGGGCACTCGCTGCGGCGGGGTGGCGATACGGCGGCGCTGAGGTTGGACGTGAACAACCTCTACATCAAGCTGGGAACCAAGTCTGCCTGCGAGGTACTGCGAGCTGGACGACGAGCAGAAGCTCATCCTACCGGGAGCCATGGCCGAGGCCGCAGCAGCAGCCCACAGGTGATGCTCCCGTGCTCTACGGCCGCCATGCCTCCTGTTGGGTGAGTGTGTCCAGGGCACCGGGAGAGCCCAGGACTCTGTCAGGTGAGCCCCTGCTCGGAGCAGGGTTGGGTGAGAGGCTGTTGGAAGGAGCTCAACACTTGCCGAGAGCAGTGCCGGGAGAGAAGCTAGAGCCGTCAGCCTAGAGCCTGGAGCTCGTAGGCAGGGAGAGGGAGAGACGGACAGCCTGCCTGGAGCAGAGCCCTAGCTTAGAAGCTTCCTAGCAACAGCCAGACTCACCTAACGGACTCGAGAGACGCTCCTTGAGCCACAGGCTCAGAATCGTGAAAGGGAGAAGATGGGAGAGAGAGTAAGACTTGCTAGAAGTAAACATATACAACGTTGTATTGTATAAGAGACTAGCCAGCATCCTACATTGTGTTCTGCAAAACATTCACAGTGTTCTTCGCATTTGTCATACGAAATAAATAATTTTCTAGTTTTAAGCAGCATAATCATAGTAGTATGCATATCTTGGTTTGCAAGAACGTTTCGATTTTGTCCATGACGATGACGCACAGAACTCCTTAGGGGGGTTTGGCGTTTTTCAAGCGCTCAACCCAAATTGAATGAAAGCATGAATAAGTGTGTTTATTCGCACATGGTTAATTGTTCCTTTGGGAAGAGTGTTCCGAGGTTAAAAAATGTCTCATATTTTCACCACTTGGTGTCTAAGAGCATGCAAGCGACGATCCCGGCTCGTGACCGACAAAGGCACAAGTCGGTATCGCCCACCATTTGTGCTCATCTGGTCTCATACTACCTCGCTTTCACCTCATTTTTTGCATATTGCAGCTTAAAGTGACACTGACCTTGATGCAAACGTTCACTCCATTTCCCAAGTAACGGCTGTCGGGAAATGGAGCAATCTGGCACTTTACCCTAAGATCGTGTAAACTATGGTGAACTATCGGATCACAGGTGTGCACGCGACATCATTTTCGATGCATTTTGTGATATCGATATACGCGATGCGAGCTTGCCATACGTATGCCAATGTGCTCAAAACTTGGACAGGCCCTGTGCAGATGCCCGCCCAGGATCTGCCAATTTCCACCAAATATTGATAATTTTGGGAGAAAGTCAACCGGTAGGTCAACGCCCGTAACGGGCGTCCAGCAATCGAAATTCAATTTCGAGACCATACTTGAGCATGCCGCACCCCAGTTTGCATTCATAGCCGGAAGGAATTTTCCATCCGACAAAAAATACATCGAACACCGGAACGTATATCTGGGTGTTCTCAGTAATGTGCCATACCTGATTTGAGGTGGGCTCATCCAGCAATAAGATGCGGCGCCCCATCGCCACTCGATATAGCGCCCGCGCCAAGCCGAGGCGCTGCTTGAGACCGCTGGAGAGACCATTCCTTTCAACGAGCGTCTGCGCCGAGAGTTCCATCATGTTTACATCTGCTTTGAGATATGCCATGTGCAAGCAAGCGTCCAGCTTCCCCAAATCGACCACCTCGCCGACGCAACAGTTGTACTCAATGGACTTACCCTCAAAGAGGAGGACCTCGGCCTCCAACATGGCCATCAACTTCACAGTGTTCACGTCTGCGAGGTCGACTCTGTTGATCTGAATCGAGCCACCTTGCATCTGGTATAGTCCGCCGATGAGCTTGAGTATCGTGGATTTTCCAGCCCCTGTGCGCACAGGGGGTTGATTTTCTGACACTTTGAACCGCAGTTGAACATACAAGGCTTCTACGCAAGAAATGCTCGGAAAGCGCCTATCAACACATACTTTGAAAAATGGAATACCAAAGGTCTGCTGCACCTGACTCCCAGAAGCAGACAAAGTGTCTCTGGGGGCGGAGGGAGGAGGGGGAGGCAAAGGGAGAGGGGCACAGAGAGGGTTTTAGGGCAAAATCGATTAATGGCGTGGCGCGCATATTCCACGCGCATGATTCCGGCGAGACTTACCTGAGGCGCCGACCATGCCGCACTTGCTCCCAACGGGAACCTCGAAGGAGACATCGTGCAGGATCGGGCGCAAATCCTGTGTGACGAGGCTACACCGTGACATAACCACACGAGTGAGCTTGAGGGCTGGACCTCGCTCTTCCGACAACGTCATTTCCGTGTTGCCGATGACATACAACTCGGGTTGGGAGAGGTAAAACATCACAGTTTGTAGCGAAACCTGTGACTTTCTCCCCCGTCCCCATCCCACGAAGCCGTTGTAGCACGCCCCTTCTTGAAGGGCCTCGGTGAGAACACAGGACAACATATCAATACTTCGTATATTTCTATTACAATACCAGTGTATCAATTTCTTTTGCACACAGACTCATTTGCCAAAAGGCAAACTGCGTGCCATCCATTACATTAAAATAGCTTTTGTCTGACCAGCGCTGTCTGAGCTACTGGCAAGACTTAATAAGGCAGTGAAAGTCTATTTGTACGGATGTCGATTTTTCGAAATTATCCTTTGCAAAGTGAACATAGATTCCAGGGTCGAGTGGGCAGGGAAAGCTGAAGCCGATGAGGCTTCCCGGGATTTTGCCTAGTTGCTGTGACACTACACGTGACACGAACCGTCACTAGGGCTGCAAGCACTGTCTAGGGTCATAGAAGTCTCACGTGGCAGAAACCACTAAAATTCCACGATGTTCCAATTTAAAGATTTCGGCAGCTACTGATGTAGGGGTGGCGGCTACTGGTGGAGGGGTGGTGGCTGGCTAGGCCCGTGGTAGTGGCGGCTTTGTTATGGTGGATCGCAAGACTGTGCAGTTTAGCAGTGACGCACCAAGTCGCAGTACCCGGTGTGACGACGTGGCGCTAAGGTGCGGGTGGCGGGGAGGTCATGGTGGACTTCGCCGAATGACAGCTCGCGGCCGGGGAAGTGCTTGGTGTGGGCGGGCCTCGGCATACACGCCCCCGGACGTGTGTGATTAGGCGCATAGGAAGGCCTACAATAACAAATTGAGATCTCATGGGATAATGGGACTTCCGTTTGCCGCCCACTTCGGAGAGCATTTCGGAGAGAGGGCCTTCGAAACCTGGTGATGGGGGGTTCCTCTGTTCGAACATTCACCGGGTGTGCTGACGCGTTGTGTGACTTCCGAGGATCAACCGGACTTCGCGGACTCCTCCTCGTGGGCGGTGAATAACGGATCCGTGGCCTTGCGACTTCACATAAGTATGATAGTGTATGATGACACATATCCGACGATGATTGGTGAGCGCAAGTCAGAGCACGAGTGACGGCCGCACCTTCGACTTGTTGATCTGGTTCAAGGAGGCCGTCAGGTCGGTCATCAGAGAGTGCAGACTCGTGCTCGCCAGGTAGAATGCAATGAATTCGCCATACGTCAGGCGGTCGCCGAAGAAGCCTTCGCTAGAAACTAAGTAGGCCCCCCCCACGAGAACCGAGACGGAGAGTAGGATCGAGAGCAGCGTCTGTCCGCGAACGTTGAGCGCGGTCTCCTCATCGAACTGAACGAAGCAGTCGCTCTGGCGGGAGTTCGCCGCCACCAGCATGTCGTCCATCGTCTGCTTGAGGCCACAGTGCCTCGTCACTAGCACCCTCGAGAGCACGTGTTCCGTGGATGCTGCAAATGCTTTCTCTGCTTGCCGTTGATCGTTTGCCGCCAAAGTGATCTTCTTCCCGAGCTGCTCGTTACGACATACAACACACACCACCAGGCTCTGTCCTTATAGCGGCACCTTCGCCGCATCGAGGTTCACGAAACTCAAATATGCGAGCATCCGATTCCACGGCTGCCCCTTCCAGCCCATCCCCAAGCCCTACTATTGCAACCCGCACACCCTAAATGATCAAAGCAGCCCTAAAACGGTGCCGCCTGCCTCATACCCCCGAACTTCCAGAACCTCCCGTGAGACCGTCGTCATCACGCCCCGCATCCCTCCCAACCCTGAACCAATGAGATTGCAGGCCTTTAAAAAAATCCACTGCGCCAGTTGGGAGGAGCACAGCCTGGGGGGCACCTTCTGATTGTAAATGATATACAGAGGCGAGAGGGCCATGAGGACCACGGAGAGTGTGCTGGACAAATTTATGAGGATAAGACACAGCACGAATAGTTGCAGGCTTGTATTGCCCATACATAACACGGCATTCACATTCTCATTGAGCACTGCACAGACACTCCTCTCTCCCCCGTCTCAACGTAAGTCGATCTTGCAATCTTCGACGCAAGATAGCGCCCGCGAACACTATTGCAGGTCCTGCAAAGCTAAATTCAACAACCTCCGATGCGAAACTACGGGCAAGAATCACGTTTGCAGTTTCTGCAGAAGCTTCGATCAATCGAATAGGCATAGAGCAATTCGAACAGCAAAAGACGAGTCCCACCCTCCGGCTCCAGACAGCGCATCCTCTCCACGTCTCCTCTAGGAAACTAGACTGGTGATGATCTCCGCTACATCCCCTACGGACCACACACAATGACCGGGAATGCCTAGCATCGGCTCCAGCGAGTCACCACCTGCAGCGTATATGTAGCAACCCTTTCTGAAGGCTCAAAGTTTGGCCGGCTGCGACTTAAGACTGCGAATATAACACACAGCAGGCTAAGGGGATTGCGGAACGACCTATGACATCAGATTCCAGCATGGTCATGAAGTGTGGTATATTAAACTTCTCCAGTTCTTCGAATGAAGTATTCAGTAGGTGCCGCACAAGTCGCAGTGTTGTGGAACATATAAAGGCGGCCCCATTTGCGGAGTCATTGTTATATAGATATATGACTTGAGCCATCAACATCTCTCCAGCCATCTGTGGGGCAAACAAACGTCGGCAAGACCTTGAGCCCCTCATTGACTGATATGAACTTGAGCCGCCAACATTTCTCCAGCAATCTGTGGGGCAAGGCAACAGTCCGTGAGACACCTCCCCTCCACCCTCCCTGACCCTTCCCTGACCTCTCCCTGACCCCTTCCCTCACTCCCCTTGAACGATATGGATTTGAGCCACAGCCACCTGATTACGATCAACCTTAGCACCATCTCACCCTTAGGGATCTAAACACCAGCACGCAAGAGCTTCGAGTGATGACGCAGTGCTCACCAGAATAGCAGATGACCAGAGCAACGTAATGAAGCTAGGGCGTTCAAAAAATAAATTTTCGGGCTCTTCGCTATCGTCTTCCTCCGTAGTCTCGAAGAGCTTGACGACGACGAACGGCTGAAGGGCTGCCCAAGCTGCCTGGAAAAAAGTGCCAAATATCACTTAAAGAAGGGCATGCAAACAGAGCCTTGGCCCAGCCCAGAATTATCGTCACTACCACGCTGACTTGTAACGTGTCATAAGTCGGGCAGTGCGAGTCAGCCCAACTATCACCTCATAGGAAGGGTCATCATGCAGGCACAGCGTAATACACCGAACAGGAGACGAAAAGCTACAAATCCCGAAGACGCACTGCGGCAGCCAAGTGCATGCGCAACAGCACCCGATGGATTTGTACCGGGAGGTGTATCGGCATGTTACGCGAAAAGATGTCACATAGACCAACCAGCTGAATAGCCAACTTGCACGATGGTCGGATTGCAGGTGTGAGTGACACAACATACAAGAAGGTTGAACGCACAAGAACAACAGGACGAGCTGATTTCCGAACACTGGTGTGTTCAAGGAATTCGAACTAAGATATTAATGCGCAAACCTGAATCACTATCTCCGTCACGGCACGACATGTGGCCGGAAATTCGTACTCGTAGAGCCACTTGAGACTCCAAAAAATCACATATGAGGCAGATACATCTTTCTCGTCTGAAAGTGCATCGGTCTGCGAAGAAAACAGCAAAGCCGGTTTTGCGGTGAGAATCTTCTTGAGGAAGGGCATCCCCAATCCTGCCAATCTTCGCCATGCCCTTCCCATGATGTGTCATTGCCACGTCCGCCGGGTGACGTCGACCATCCCCCGTGTATGTGTGTGTGCGCGCGCGCGGCCGTGGATGGTGAGACGCATATCGCCTCGGCGGCGCGGCGGTCCCTTTCAAACTTTCAAGAGGCCGCTCGCGAACAAGCATGGCCTGTGCCTCCACGGCAGGTGAAGACCATCACCTTTCAGAATAATTGTATCCAAAATATGGCATAATAAACTCCCACCTTATGGCGTGAAGAAGCTCCAGACCAGCGAGGACGTGAAATCCCAAGCGCACCGCGAGAAGCGCCAAGAGGAAGGTACCTCTGTGCTTGATGTGGACGTCAACCTCGAAGCACGTGAGCAGTCCGAGTCATCGGGAACCGGGCTGGAATGCTTCTCCGCCGTCTTTGCGCTGACCGCTCTCGTGATGGGGTCGATTTCGACAACCAATTCCTTGTCTGTTTCCGAAGAGGCAGGTTTCATTCCGCCCCGTTTCTCGCCAAAGGAGGCTTGGACCCAGTCTTCGCTCCAGTGGGGAGGGCTCTTCAACCTCGAGCTCGCCCATACCGGCGGAAGGTTGCCGCCCTGAACAGTGATAGCGCCGGTCATGAATAATTCTCATCTCAATTAAATGTCTGAAGGCGCATGCCGAAGCCTTGGCAGTGATGGGTAGAGCTGGCTTGTGGCGTCCCAAAGGCTACAAGACGCGCGAGCCACGTGTCACCAGATGTGCAAGTTCATGTAATGCACGCGCGCAACTGTTGGAGAAGTTGAGATTGGTGTAAGAGCTGCTCAAGGAAAAACGCCGTACAGTAGAAGAGTAACGCTGTGTTCACCACGAGTTTAGACTGTGACTAACAAGTGTGAAGCGCAGCAGGAGCGTGATTCGATGTTGAGCTGCATATGGTTTGTTGCAAGGTCGCACCTGCACATGAAACCCCATGTCGAGACAAAATGAAGCCACTTCCCACAGCTACTGAAAGGTCTTTGCCATCAACACCTCCTGGGCACTCTCCACATTCTGCAGGCACAGCATGCGAGAAGAATCCTTCTGTCGACTTGCAGAGGATCCGCGGCGGAAAGAAGTCTCGCGGTCTAACTCATGTGTTTCGAATAAAAATACCATTTTTTGCGAACATGGTCAGGTATGCATTTGGCCCGCTTTGTCAGTACGAGTTGTTGGGCGTTGGGATCGGGGCAATATGAGAAAATGATTTCGAAAGTCAAGAACTTGAAGAAGTGGCTTCACACGTGTATTCGGCGTGTCCACCTTTTAATTTGGCAAGCAGTCCAAACAAAATTGAAATGAACTACAATTAACACTAGAAATGAAATACAATACGCACATACGATAGAGCTCTAGAGCAAATACTTCCATACATGTCGAAATAAAAACAAAAAATCACCCAGTCAGTTTGAAAAGACTCTTTCGCGTTTGACGCAGACGAGAGTCGTCAGTCCGAGTCGAGAGTGAGAGTCCATCGCATCAGGACCGGAATGAAAAAAAATTCAAACAGTGAAAAGCGAGGAGACCCTCTCGGTCTGGAGGAGACCATCAGCATCACCATACAGTCGAGTGTCACGGCGTATTAAGAGATGCGAATTATATTTTTCATTGTTTACAAATTCCGAACAGCCGTTCGATTAAATCAGAAGGACATCTAAACCGTTATCGAAATCGCACCGGTATCTTTCTGGAATCTGTCCGCTTCCGTTCGCGCTTAACACCCTAATAAGGGCGAATTCGTTGCCTGGGTTGACAATGACTCAAATTAATTTACCCCGGGGAGCCAATTCGCCCCCGGCTACCATACAGGGTCAAGGGCAGTCCCTATCCTAAAAGTTCCCCCTGCTAGCACATACATGGAGAATCCGACTAATCTAACTCTACAGCAGCCGCCATGACAACCAATCCTCTCCCACTGGTCGAGACTAACTACTGCGTCAAATCGGTAACCTCCGCGCTCATAATGGTCGGCACCCCCTGCTCCCACGCCCCTCCCGTCAACCGCCACACCCTCCCCCACCCCCCTCAAGCCCACCAAAGTCTGGCGTAAGCCCATAGCAATACCAAAGCCAATGGGTGTGCTCTGAAAACCGGGGGTGAGGGTGGGACGTCCAAGAAGAGGGGGTGCTCCGGATGCATCCATGAATATGCTAGTAACGGTAACTATCAAGAACCCAT
>LGRX02000978.1:67352-126064 GCA_001247695.2 Cymbomonas tetramitiformis
CATATCGCTTCCTCAACGTCTCCAAATACCCCCTTAATTCTTCGACTTCCTTCCCCACCGCTCAGATTCAGCCACCCCTCCACTCACCCGGCCATGGCTGCTTCTCCATCTTCTAGAGTTTTTTGCTTAGCACCTAGCTTTTTCTCTAGATGTCACCAAGGGTGGGCATTAGTTTGAAAATCCAAACCTCTTTGTAACTAATTAGTGCAATTTCATAACCGATTTGATACTGATTATCACTGATCAGATACCTATTTGATTGTTATTTGTTTAATTTCAAAACCCATTGTGTTGGGTGTTAGTTTGCTGTAGAAACCTATTCGATTAGTGTTGCTGATTTTTTCAAACCTATTTGATTTCTAATTATCTGACAATTCAAACCTATTTGATTAGTGTTTGTAAAATATCGAAACCTATTTGATTGGTGTTTTTGCTCACTACAAACCTATTTGATAACACTGTTTTCCCACTAATTATCAGTCAAATCAGAGCGTGCTGCAGAGGCTATCACAAGCAGGGTGATGAGGCATTCACACAGCAGGGTGGTAGGCATATTCACAGAGGCATATTCACACAGCAGGGTGATAAGGCATATCAAGCTAGGGTGACCAAATGATCCACCAAGATAATACAGCTATCAAATTAATATGTCTGACCCTTAAGCACAGTCACTGATCCTAACTCTGAGCATATGTTCCAAAGTATCCTCCTCAGTGCTTTTGCGAAGGTCGTCATGCATCCTACCAGCAGCACTAAATGTTCTCTCAACCCCACCAGTTGTGGCTGGACATCCCAAAAACTGCCGTGCCATGCGATACATATCAGGCAGTTCCTTTTCCTTACCGTTCCACCACAACATAACATCAAAGCCCTCCTCATTGGCTTCTTGGGGCAAAGCTAAATACAAGTCTAACTGATCTTTGGTCACAGCAGGTGTGCTAGCGACAGTTTGTTGCTTCCTCCTCATGAAAGAGGACTCACCACTGCTTCGCTTTTCAGAGACGCGCGGGGGCACACGGGCAGATTCGGCAGCCACAGATGGCTTAAAGTCAGTCCAAGCAGTACGGATGAAGCTCAGGGCCCGCTCGCGGGTCATAGTACCGTTGTCAAAGATATTGCACCCGTCAAAGTCCCAGTTCTTCCAGCGGGGATCCAGCAACGTGGAGACAATGTAATCCTCCAGGATGGACAACGAGAGATCTTGGCACCACCGTTGCACGAACTCGTCGTGCATAGCTTCCCGCCCCGTGCGCACAGCGGATAACAAAGCTGTGTGCTTCATGACAGTTCCGTCCGCCAAGGTCAAGTCCACAGAGGCGTCCAACTCAAACTCGATGAGCCAGGCGGTCATTGGCAGCACCAGAGACATGGTGACATATCGCGTGCCCTGAATGATGCGGGTGTACTCGAACACCGGCTGCAACACTGGAAGCTGCAAACGAACATTCACAGCTAGTCAAATAAATGCTATGTCTCAACCACATTTAAGGGTATCACAGTTATGTTCATATATGAATATTGATCGGATAAACCTCCGGAGCCACGGGGTACAAGCCCGTGGTCGTAAGGCGCGGGGAAGTCGCCACCGAACCGATCAACGGAACTGAACGGTGGTTCTACTAACTTCCCCTTACTTTTTAATCCTGATGCAATATTTCATATATGAACCAAGTTGTCACAACAAGATGTCACAATGTGAACACAATAAAAAGAGGGGAGGAAGTACCGATTGCTGAATGAGCTGCCAGTCAGTCAGATCCAGCTGAAAGTCGCGGTACGTGGAGCCGATCTCGTCAGTGCTGAGCTTCAACTGGAGAGACTCCACGTCAAACATCTGGAGAGCAGTCTGCTGAGGCGGGAACCATTCCCACTGAAGGTAGGTGCTATTCCAACGGACGGCCACCGATCGGGGAGGCTGAGTAGTCGGAAGCTGGTATTTAGTTTGGCAGCGATGCAGGCATGCCAACCCGAGCGGAGAACGTCGGAACAAAGCTGCAATGCCCTTCGTTTTCACGTGCACGGCGTTGATCTTGTCGACAGCAAGAAATGCGATAACGCATCGCTGACCAACATGAGCTGGGCAGGGAGAGGTCTCAAACTCGGAAAGACCTTTCTGAACGTTGCTGGCGCCGTCGGCAACCGCCTTGTGCAAGCAGTGACGGACGGTGTCGCACATCTCCTCTTCACAGTCAGCCGTGGCCTCAATAAACTTGCCAATGCCGATGTGAGCCAGGGCCCTCTTGGTCGCCAGCTCGATCTCAATGCCAGTATGGGCAACCTCGCCAAACGGGACAGCTCGAACGAGGACTTCAGATATGCTAGTAGTGCCAGCAGCCCAAAAATACAGCAAGATCCCCAACAAGGCAATGCCGTTCTCGGACCAAATGTCAATAGCTGCGAACATGCAACGAAGGAGCCCGTCAGTTAATGTTTTATGGAAAAGAAAAAAGAAAAAACCACGCCCTGTTGGGCGTGTGAGTAAATTAATTTCCCAGGCCCTACTCTGGGCCTAGACAAGTTACCAGAGGTGCAGATAAGTAAATTACTTCTCCTATGGCTACGTGTGTGCAGTCGAATTGCTAGTTTATCACTAGTTAGCACTAAGATGGGGAAGGATGCTTCTATTACATGAGCAGCAGTTGCTCCCACTCCGATCCGGCTGCTGCCTCTTTTGTGTGGGCAAAGGATTCTATTTGTCGATCTGTTTCCGGCAGTCTTGCCCCCCCTGCTTATTTATTTATCGGTGAAGAGTCCGATGATGCCGCTGAGGATTTTCTTACTTTCCCCACTGCAGCCCGCTGCAAGAGATCCAGCTATAAAAACCTTTTCAGGAAAAGTGGGTCTCGTGCGCGGCGCTCTTCCATGTTCTTCTCCACCGGGATGTTAATACCTCATCACACCTTATAGGCTATTGCGAACTTTATCACACCTTATAGGCTATTGTGAACCTTATCACACCTTTTAGGCTATTGTGAACTAGTGTCGATTACTGAGAGAAGGGGGCGTCTTTCGATGCCAGCTGTCGAGCTAGCTAGGTGTGGGACTCTGCAGGATTGACTTGTACGTATTTAGCCTCTGAGACCCTGGGCGCTTTTTTGATTTGTCAGGTGGTTTCGAAGCTGTAGGCAGTGGCTCTGAGCGTTTGCGTGTCTGTAGGCGTTTGTGATTCTCCAAAAGGATCCTGTCACCACGGTCACTTGGGATGGCGACACTGTGTGCCTGTTTCGTTGTTTCCCGATGCGTCCGTAGATTTGCAGTTGTTGTGTCTGCAGTAGCCATGGCTTCAGGTGGAGATTCCGTTGGTTTCGTCCTCGCAGGCTGCTCTGTGCCACTATTTACAGATTGTCTCGCCACTCTATTTGCGTTCCGTAATATTTTCCGTCTGACTGTTTTCGCGCTAGGACCCTGCTGAGATGCGGTTCCTAGTGGGGTGTTGTCGCGCCCTCTTTGATTACTTTTCTTCTCTGAGATGATGGCACGTTCTGCTGTGGCTACAGTCGCAACTGCGTTGGCGCCTACTAGCCTAACTGCCTCGAGCAGATTTTTTGTCACTACTTGCGAGTCTGTGAGATTTGTAAGACATGATTCCGCTGCTGCGTCTGCCTCCACCTGTTGCAGTGCGGTAAAATTCCTTTCTGTTACTTTCAGTAAGCGCAGCGCTGTTGAGGCGCTACTCATTATTTGTTTGAGATGGACTTCAAGACTCGTAAGTAGCGGCTCAGCAGCCGAAGATTTCCGGCCGTATTTCGACATACTGAGCTCCGCTCGTCTCAAAAGGCGTCAAAGATACCACGTGAGTATCATAAAAACAAAAATAAGCCGCTGAATATCCATAATATTTATCAAAATAAAATTGACATAAGGCGGCGAAAATTTTGCAGACGCGTTTGCCGGACGTTGAAAAGTGCAATAATGTTTTATGACATATCATGTTGTTATGAGGGCAGTAAGGGGCAAAGTGACAAGTGAAACGCACAGGCAGGCACAAAATGGACAGTCAAGAATACCTGAGGAAGGAAGTACAGCGGACTTGATCAAGGCGGCAACCTTATGCCGATCGTGAGCAAGGGCTTTCCCAGAAAGACAACAGAGCTGGCGGACAACGTTGTGCTTGGTGGGCATTGTGTATGCTCCTTCGGAAGCAAACAGCAGGACATCAGACAGCTCCGTGTCACGTTCAGGCAAACTCAGAGGTCGTGCGCGTTTGCACAACCAATTGACCACTTTTCGGGTCAGCGTGTCACGTTTCCCAGCCGGCCAGACAGCAGCGTTGTTGGTGATAACAGACTGAACGCGGGCAGTCGCATCCTCGGACGGGTCATCATTCAGCTCGGCTTCGAACTCCGCGGCTTCCAGTTCTGCAAGATGTGGCTTGTGGACATAGGAAAGATGCTGGCGGGCGTTGGTGGTGTTCGTGGAGGATGCCAATCGCGCGTTGCACCCTTTAATGGCACATCGGAGTCCAACAGGCATGCTAGTGGTGGGGCAGATAATCTCGTTGAACAGCGACCATACCTGCCACAGGCGAAAACAAATGCGGTCAGCAAACAACGAATACAACGAGGGAGGTTCATTAGCAGGCATGGGTCGGTGTGCCAGATGCAGACTCACGGTCATGCAGTCGCACCTTCGCAACACGCCGACCTCGCATGGCAGGTCGAAGGATCTCTTCGGTTTCACCCTCATCTTCAGTAACATCATCTTCTGCAGTGGAAGGGGAAGGCTCTACAGTCGCACCAGCACCAGCGCTACTGGTAGCAGCGACAACAACAGGGGTGTTTGCATTGACTGGCGACTTGCGTCTGCGTTTGCCAAGCTTAAGGGGCTCAAGTTGTGATTTATCGTTTCTAAACTTGGCGATATCGTCCTCCAGACCGGCCAGGTTCTCGATCGGCTCCCACGTGTCGTGAGCCTGACTGTAGCCTTTCCAGCGAATGAGCCATTCCTCCACTGTACGATCGCCTGATTTGGACAATCGCTCGGCTAAAATACACTCGACATCGTAAATGTTGTCAGCGTTATCACGATGATCGAACTCGTGATTGGGCGTACGTTTAATCGGTCCCTTGCCAATGGGGGCTAGCCTGCTGTTATTGGTCGAAGGCTTGCTTTTCTTAGATGCACGCTTACCCATGATGAGAGAGTTCTGATGAGTAGTTGGACTGATAATGGCTGTCCTGTTGCTTTATATGGTGGTGATAGCTTGGTGGTGGTGAGCCCGTGACAGCCAAGGTTTTGAAAATTCAAATTTTCGCTTCTCGCTGGCTCTCCAGCGAGAAGGATCTCAATTCGACCAAAATATCAAACCGCAATATCAGACCATGCCACCAATCGGGAGGTCGAACGTGGTGACCAAATCGATTTTCGGTGACGTTCATGACGGCAAACCGATTAATCGTGTATATGCGATTCTAAGGTGAAATCTTGAAAACCGATTCGATTGGTGTATATTACCCACCGTAACCGATTTGATTCCTGTACCCAATTTCACACAACCGATTTGATTAGTAATTAGTCCAGGGTGGGAACCGATTCGATTATAATCTGTCACAGCGCCAAACCTATTTGATTTGTAATTAGTCCTGAGTAGAAACCTATTCGATTCCTAATTTGTCATAATCGCAAACCTATTCGATTCCTAATTTGTCATAATCGCAAATCGATTCGATAGGGGTATACACTATTAAATCGATTAATCATAATTCCTCGACTAATCGATTCCCACCCTTGGATGTCACCCTGCTGAAAAGTGGGTTGAGCCCCTTTGTGGGCGCGCTATAGTAGAGGGAGTAGCCCCTGGTGTTTTCACTAGCCTGCTTTGCAGGGATACCGCACTCTCAGGACTTTGTCCCCTTTGCTAGCGTAAATGTTTTATTATTATTATTATTATTATTTGGATCTATATTATTAAGCCGCGTAATATGCTCTTTTTGAGCCTTCCGATTCAAAAATGCCGATCTGCCGCATCGTGTCGGCTGTCCTACTGCAGACGTCGGCTGTCCTACTCCAGATTTTGCGAGGAGCTCACAGACGCTGCTAATCTGACCAATCATATTCACAGTAATTCATTAAATTCGTAACTTTTTCATACCCGATCTTCCATTCAGGTCAGGTATTGGTTCGAAAAATTCGAGCCAATGATGTTTTAGATTCTAGCCTAAAATCAGGTTATCGTCCGATTGAATCTTAGATGGTTACGGGCGTCAGATCCGGATATTTCCTGGACTCTCATCGTTAATTTTTCCTACTATCCATGAAGCAGGTTCATGGAACCTAATCCTGAATCGAGAATGCCGCGGACCCGCGTATGACGGTATGAGTGTTTGACCGAGCACCCGTTCCAAATACGTTCCGCGCCTGCCAACGCTACATTCATTATTCACCAGGAGCGCCCACCCTGCACTACTGCACTGCACGCAGACCTGAACTGCCTGCTACTCCAGCTTTATACTTTTCACTATTTTTCACTTTTCACTATTTTTCATTGTTTATGTGTAAACTGAAAGCGCGGTTTGTGGGCGTGTCGGAGATTGTGCAGGTTGCCCGTGAGATTCAAAGCTCCAATTTACGGTACGTTGGTTCCTAGCTCTCTGTTTTCCCGTTTCTCCGTAGCTGTTTGTACGGCTGCTTCACAAGTGATCCCGACCGTATTTGTGAGCAATGAATGTTCTCTTGGAAGTTCTCAATTTTGCACGTTTTCTGCGGCAATTTCCGCGACTGACTCGATTTTACAAATTTGGTGTATGCCGGAACAGTTCACCGCAGTGCGCCCGCCCATACAGCCCCACTCTTTGTTGGTTTGTGCCTACTTACACTTTGTGCCTGTTTTTCCCACTGACCTGGGTGTGAAAGTTTGTTATTGTATTTGAATTGCGTGCTAACCCTTTCGTCAGGTTTCGCTTTCGTTGTGGTAGGTGGCGCGTGGCAGACCCTGGCAGTCCACCTCTGCGACCAACCATCCTCTACCGCCATGATTTCCTTCGAGCCCTTGAGCTCCTTGAGCTCCCTTCGTTTTTCTCATCACAGTTTTTTAATATTTGGCACGCATAGTCAACTTGAAATATTTCACGCGACTTTTTTATGCGGTTTTCAATAGTCATGTAATATGGCATGCATGGTGTCCGGGATGCGGTAAGCTGAATACATCCCGGATTGGGTTCGAGTCCCAACATGCCAACTGTATCCTAATGAATATGTTAGTGGTCGTTTTCTGA
This sequence comes from Cymbomonas tetramitiformis, assembly GCA_001247695.2. NCBI lineage: Eukaryota > Viridiplantae > Chlorophyta > Pyramimonadophyceae > Pyramimonadales > Pyramimonadaceae > Cymbomonas > Cymbomonas tetramitiformis. The sequence goes on from LGRX02000978.1 coordinate 74,567, forward strand.
GATGTGACGAAGCATAAATGTTGTCGCAATCACAAGAGCATGAGGAACACTAAACATAGTGTCAAGACAAACTTGAAAACGTGCATACCCGCGCGAACTCACACTCCCAAGCGCTCATTATATCCCCCATGGTTCAAGAGAATTGCTTACTTGATCCGAAGAATGTTGGTACCCGTGGGTTACTAACAGACCAGGGAATAAGATACGAACCATATGCGTTCTCAATATCACGCAGATAGTTCATATCCATCAAGTCAAATAAGGGCTGCCTGCCCTTTCCGCTCAGCGACGGAAAACCAAAATGAATGTTGCGATATCACGTCTCAACACTCAACGGTCTCAACGTCTCAACCGCACGAGGAAATGTGAGTTCGCGTCTGACCGCTCCGAATCGCTGAATTGCAAATCATGATTGTTGATTCTGTCATGTTCGGCGGTTCTGGGCCGTCATCGACATTGACATCGCGATGTTCATGTCATGGCCATGGCCCATTGCAATTTGCAAAGCTTTAGTATGTGGCACGCCGGGGTTTTCCCCCCAAAGGTTCCTACGGGTAGTGACACCTGACACGTCTCAGTAGCGATTCGCCACGATGCTTGAATTCTGAATGTGAATAGGTGGAGGGAATACATGAAGTGACACCGCTGGCGCTGCCATCTATATTTATACTTAAAAAGCCGACTGGATACAATTATACAATAGACGTGTGTCACGGTAAAGATTGTTAGATTCAAGATAGAATATTACGAGAGGAATAGATGCACCTTCGGTGCGACAATTTTTAATTATTTTAAACATAGAATAGTCGATAGTGTCAAGTGTCTACTCCGGTATAAATCCAAAACGCGAAAGAGAGAGAGTGTTCAGTGTATGGAAAGGGGGGGGGGATCTATATTTAATTATTCCAAACCGTGACGCGAACACCCTCATACCGAATGCGGGCCCTACGGGTAGTAGCTAGTACGGCTCGAGAACTCGTGTTCCCCCTCTACCATTTTTTTGTTATATTGGCACCATACACTAAAGAAAAACTCCGTGACCCACGGCCTCAATTTCCGGCCAAGCTTCTCCGCCACCCTCCTTCCGTGTTCCTTCTCCACCCATTGGCCTGGGCCTGGGTTGACAATGACACGTCGGCCAACTTACATCTACCTCATGTCAGTCACTTCAATATCAACGTCAGCGTCATGTCTGAAGTGTCTCGTGTATGTCACCTAGCCTGCAGCCAATCGGAAAAGTGCCAATACATGCGCCTTGTACCCGTTTGGAACTTGTTGTGCAGACCGGCGCATCCGATCGTCGCGGTCGCGCTTGAGGTCGTGTACTGAAACGACGGCGACGTCTACGTCTACACATCGTTCAGCTCACGCGACGTGCACCTTCAGAAAGCTAGAATCAGATGTTCAGATATGTTCAGCAATGCGATTTCACAATTAATACTGCTTCTGCTGGAACTTTCTTTATCAAGAGTCTCTTCCCTCTTTCGTCTGTGGCGTGTTGTCATAAGATAACGATAAATTGTTGAAGCGCTCCTTAATTCAGTCCGAAAATTTCCTCATCATACAATTCCAGTTTAGATTCTGAGCCTTGAAAGTCGATCATTGCATACGCCATTATAGACACTTTCTCCCATTATTGGTCGTAATGAGCAGGCAGGCTGATGCCGATTTTAAACCGCGCTTCCGAATTCATGAAATATTCATTTGTTTATTTCTCGTAGCGTTCGGTGGGACTTTGTTATTGGGCTCTAGATGGCAGACGTTCTTGAAAATTAAAAGATCATCCTCGTTTGAAAACTCTTCGAAACAAACCTGCCACCACAACTTGTGTCCATGTCGAAACACTACAGGGTTGAAAAGGACGCTGGGAATTTTAGAAATCAAACAAGAAGATAGTGATGACTTGGTCGCACGCTCTCCACAATCTTCCTCCGATGACTTGGTCGCACGCTCTCCACAATCTTCCTCCGATGACTTGGTCGCACGCTCTCCACAATCTTCCTCCGACTCTGACTTGGTCGCACGCTCTCCACAGTCTTCCTCCGAAACAAACGCTGATCCCGCATCGCGCGTTGCTCTGGCTATTACAACAATGCGACCCTCATCCCGCGAGTTTTCGTTGGCCCACGTGCTTCTAGAGGTGGTACAATCGTGCCCCGAAGCACATGTCTATGTGATAAATGGAAACCCAGCGGATAACAGTTCGTGGTCGTCTTCGAGAGATTTGTCAATCTTCCGAACGCTGGTTCGGCCTAGAATATATTTTATCGATACAGTAGACCTCCTTAAGATATTCCCAAGTGCTCATGAGGACCCAGTAAAAAAGAATATTGGTTATTTCAAAGCACTCGACGTTTTATTCAAAACGACGCACGACACAAACTTTACACACTTCGCAGTAATCGAAGATGATATCAAGTTAGCAAGAAACTTTTGTTTACACATACGCCGTGAAGTAGGGACAATAAAGGAAACCTTACGCAAGAAGCTGGTCGATAAACCCTTTATGTTGAGTTTATACAATCCCTCATTACCCAGCTCTAGCAACGGCTATCCAATGGCGCGCGACACCAAGCTGCAATTCCAGCTTGTTCATTACAACAGATACGAAAAGTTGGATACGCATGAGTGCGTTCTCGAAGGCTTCTGGCACTGGGGGACCCAAGCTCTCGTTTTTTCAGCGACTACCCTTGTCAGGGATCTGAGGGACCACTTCCTAACGATAATTCTTGGGCCGATTGAACAACTTCAGGGGTGTGGACAAGATATGATAATCCATTCGTTCCTGTATAACGAACAACGATGTTTGAAAAAAATAGAGCCATACGCCAAGTTTCCTACGGAGGTGTTGGTTTATGGTCTGGCCTACTCTCTCGTCGAGCACGAAGGCATGCAGTCTGACACTTTTAAAACGGATGCAAAGGGGACCAACGACAGGTTTCACCAGTCAGTTGACTTTCTCAATGACTTTCCTTTACTATACCGAGCTTGTATTCTTGACAGAGATTACGCACCATGGCTTTCTCTTCTGAAAACTTTTCATAAACCAAAACCAACTCCGATCTCCCAAAGGCCAAGGACGCAGAAATATCAACACCTTCGCCCTTCTCCCGAAGAAATCGCAAGACCTTTCCCAGCGTTTAAGGAAGAAAAAGCCGTTCCAGTGACAACACGAAAACTGGGTACAATGCACAGCTCAGTGCTGCGGAACCACACTTCGGCGTCGTCTACCAAACGACGCTCTATGTTTGGCACAATTTCTACTGGGACAAGGGCACAAATAAAGAGCGCTGCCACACCGTGTGTACACAACATACATTAGGAAAGGCACAACTTTTTCCCAACAGTAATGTAGCGCATAGTAAAAAGTGTTGCAATAACGAAGTGTGCTGGTCATGACCATCTTGTTTCTGCATGCACGACGATTGCTTTAAGAGATGGTGTGCCTATGTCTGGGCCACAATCGTGAGCGAGGCCCTCGGAGGTAAGGCCACCAAAAGACCTGGAGTAGCATCTACGCAGTATGCCATGCGTAGAGTCGGCCATCAAAGGTGCGGGTGGGTGGTCATCGCATATGTCAGAGGTCCGGTTGGTAGCTATTTCGGAGGAGGCCGCGGACAGGATCCGGGCCAAAGTGGTGGTATTTCCGGGGCTAAAAGAATATGCAGGGTATATTGCTTAGATGCTTACCGTGGCGGGCCGCACCGGCCCGGGGCCGTAGCTTACCACTCCTGGCCGCATGCGGGCCGATGGAATATATGGATGCGGGCCGCGACGTGTAAGATGAAAATAACAAAAAATATGAGAAATTTTGCGCTTTTTGAAATATCACCATACTTGAAGTAAAATTTTCGCGCCCGCGGCGGGCAATTTTGGAGCTTGGCCGAATTGGCCGAGACGAGCGGGCCAGTAGATTTTGTGATTGCGAGCCGCAAAGAATATGATAAGCAATACCAACTGAGAATGTATTGGGTGGAATCGCGAGTCTGTACGAGAGATAGACGTGTCAGAGTGACGAGTGACAACATTGATGACAACCACAAGTATGACCGAGAGGTATGACATTAGGCGACTGACAGAATGTGACATTTGAATATCTGCACCCACAATAGATCAGGTTTGAGAGAATTGGCGGGAAACCATAAAAAAAATGGTGGGAAACCTTCAGGACTCAAACAGCCGAACAGAACTGGAGGAAAACCAGGAGAGCCACAGGTCTTGCCACATCGGTAGATCTATGATAATTCAGAAGACATAACAGAGTTGATTGGCAGTTGCAATCCAAGGATTGTATGGCAAGACGGATATCGGGACTGGTGCATAAGAAGTGACTGCCATGTGCATTCGAATCCGAGGTGAGCCGAGGGAATTCGAGTCGACAAGTTACTACTAAAAGAGTAGGGGAAGCTCTCACATTAGTTACGAAATATTTACAGCCGACAACCCATCTCGGGAGCTGCTAACTGTTTCAAGTAAGATCCGATATATCACCTTGAATTGTTAGTGCATGATTCAGCAAGTGTTCTCCGAACACTCCAGCAAGTAATTGCAAACGGTGGGATCCGGTTTTAGGATTCTCACCCGAACAATTGGTATCAGCCGTGGGCGTAATTCACGCGACGTATGTGGGTACAGTGTTCCTCATGCGTGCTACGTGAACACCGTACCTCATAGTTAACGTAGCACAACATTGACAGAGCAATGCCCTGCACGGCATAGCACACACAAACGCACGGCACACGTATAGCACAGCATTGGCATAGCACCCAATATGCCCCAAGTCTGCCCCGAGTCTGCCCACAACATGATTGCCCCCAGTCTACCCCCAGTCTGCCCCCAACATGCCTCTAACATATGGCATGCCCCCAGTCTGCCCCCAACATGCCCCCATCATGCCCCCAGCATGCGCATAGTCTGCCCCCAGCCTACCCCCAACATGCCTCCAACATACGGCATGCCCCCAGTTTACCCCAAGTCTGCCCCAAGTATGCCTCTAGTCTGCCCCCAGTTTGCCCCCAGCATAGAGCATGCTAGAACAAGCACACAGTGAAGCACTACAAGAAAACAGGTATGCTACTCTCGCATATGTCAACCGTGAAACTGTGAAGCTATACACAAGATAATACGGGTGTCATAGCTTCCGCTGTATGAATGTGATGACAGCGCCCTAGGAAGTCAGGTGTGGAAATGACAGATGCAAGAATGATATGTCTCGTGACATCCGAAGTCGATATAGGAGATGACGGTGATGACAGTGTAGTAGACATAGTAGTCGAGCCGTATCGGTGATGACACAGTAGGCGGTGTCAGAGTGTCATATCCAGCACACCATCTCGAGTGAGGTGGTCAGACCAGAATGCATACACTCATACCAATCTCCAGTCCATACCAGAAAGAACCACAATCATGTCAGCCAGGGCTGAAAACCCCAAAAAGTTGGACAAAGTCCATACGGTCCTGGCCGACCTATCAGCTCCCTGTCTCTAGTGCCAACCCTCCACCGGGGGAATAGTGTGCCGTTGTGCCCTGGAGGTCCGCACACCGCGGTGTCCTGTTGCCGGGTGCTTCGCCAGGGTAATGACGAGGAGGTACCCGAAGGCAGGTCCTGGTCACCCCGTCACCGTCAGGCTGGCAGACATAAAAAAATGTAGGAAGGGTCACAGCTGGTGGAGGCAGAGGCTCTCACGTATGAAGCAGGCAGGTGCCGGTAACGGGTCCCCGAAGGGTACGTAAGGTCGTGGGGGTCAAGGCACGGCATGCATGCATTCACATAACAGGGCTAGTGCATGCTTACTAAATATCTAGGCTAACTGTCAATTCATCAGCTGGTTGGCGATTCATAGATATATATTCAAATCCAAATCATAAAGTACCTGCAACAAAGTACCTGCAAGGCACAGTCATATACAAAACCCAAAACATGACAAAACAGAGGACACTCACAGTCAGATCATGTTGCTGCTTTCTGATTAGACCTCCATGTCGAAAATCCAAAAGATCTGGCAGCCTGAATAGCTGCCTTTTGCATATCCATGTAGCTGTCAAAGAGCATCGTGAAGTATGGCACAGTGCTCTTGGTGGGAGGAACCGGCTTGGTGTAGGGGTCAGCCAGGTTCCTCTCCGAAGGTACCCTCCAGCATATGATCCAGCCCAGTCTGATGAAGTCCCTGAGCATATGAAATCTGACCAGAACATCCTCGATTTTCTGGGATAGAGGGATATTCTCTGCAATGGACCTGCATGCAGCATTGTCCAGTAGGAGAGGTACTGGGAGCTCAAGTGTGGGGCAGGTAGCCGATGCCGGGAGGTATTCTGTGCTCCTCATATTCTGATAGTCCAGTGGTCTGCGGTCTGAATCAAGGCATTGTATCGGTTGTGCCGATATTCTGATATATCGATATATCGGTAAATATTGGCATATAAGTCTCAATCGATATCCATTTTGCGCACATTTAATCGATATATCGGTATCGCTTTGCTTCGGAATTCAAAGTGTTATGTGTTGTATATGAGAAAGCGTATATAATTTTGAGATATCGATATGTATCGATATCGCCGATAATCGATTAGAATTATTAAATATCGAGATCGATCGATAAGCAATTCTGCAACCGACACAATGCCCTGGTCTGAATCTGAGTAGCCATGCAACTCGTCTGTCACTGACTTGCCACCCGGCCTGACACCACCGACTCCCGGTACCCGTAGGTGTAGCGTTAAGTCCAGGAGTTTAGTGAGAAGGGTGCCTGGCTGAAGCCCAGGGTAACTGAATGCAACGTCGGTGGCCACTCTCTCAATCATGCCGATCTCTGAATCCAGCCCAGTAGTAGAAGGAGGCCGTCCCTCAATAGGATGCTGAATATAGCCGAATATTTCTGTCAGCATAAACATGATAGACACCATCCGCTGAGCTGCAGTAGATGCTGCCACATACTCTGAGCCAGTAGATGAAGTCTCTGTGATAGTCTGTCTGACTGTACCATACTGTAGAACCATACCACAGAAGAATAATACCATAACAGAGTATGACCTAGCTGAATTCTCCAGGTCTCTCACAAGGTACACAAGTATACAGGTACAAGGTATACAAGGTGGTAGGTGAGTGGAAGTCGATTTGGTCATCCAAGTGGTGTGAACCAACTGGGCTTCATGCAGGGGGTTGGTGGGATGGGTGTGAAAATTCGCTACCTCTTGGGCGCATACCTGAGGGGGCGCTACCCAACCACCAAAGCTGGATGGCAAAGCATGGGGGCAACATATTTTGGCGATTTAAATGTGCAGAACACGAGTATCAAGTTGATTTGCCCATCTGATGCAATGGTCGTGTGGAAATGGGGTGGGGTGGGGGGGCAAACGCAAACGGGAGCGGGGGATAAGGGAAATCGACTTGTTATGGGGCAATACCCAAGCTGCGAAAATTCGATGGCGGGATTAGGCCGAGAGGCGAGGGGTGGTATTATGGGTAGAATTTCGCGCTGAATTCGAATCCGAAGTCGGCTGCTCGATTTGGTGACGGGAGGTGGCCATAATTACGGAGCCGCCCTGCAGGGCTGACAGGCGCCACTGAGCAATTCGCTAAATCACAGTGGGGCAAAGTGGGGGGTGGAGAGTTGATAGCAGATGAGCATGGGAGTGCAGGCGAACTTAAAGTAAGGCAGAATAGGCCGTATGCAAGTTGTATACAAGGCGGTGGGTCAGTTGAAGACTTGAAGTCGATTTAGTCCGCCAACGAGGTGTTGCAGCCGAAACCCTAACTTGCGCTGATAGGCGGCCGAAATCGATCGGGCAAGTTCGGGTATAGGTTCTATCTAGGTTGTTGGGTATGGCAGTGCCGTATGAGCATGCCAGGGCGTGCGATCGGTACCCTAAGGTAGGTTGGGTCATAGACAAGTGATATATTGGGGAGTGGTTGTGGTGAAGTCGATCTGGACCGTCAATTGGTGCGGTGCGCCTTGGGCGGGGATTCCAGGGTATCAAGCTGGATATCCTCGCCATCACCTGATGGAGAAGCCTATACCCCGTGGAAGGCGGTGTGCTGTGGTCACATACGGCCATGGTGGGGCATATGGTCGGTACCCAGAGGTAGATCCTTGTGATATGTGAGTATGATTGTGTTTTAATTCTGTGGATCTTCTTGCACTGTATGTATTATATGTCTTAGATTTATTCCTATATTGGTTTGTTCTACCAATGATTTTATGTCATATCCGCGTGACTAGCTGTGTGGTTTTTGCAGCCGATCCCCGATATGGTTCCCTTCAACTTCGACCATGTGCCCATGGATTTGACGGGAGAAGTATCACCGAACGACAGCAATCCAGCCGGTAGCGGGTCATTTTTGTCGCACCGATGGTCATTTTTGTCGCTGTCGCAAGAATATTCGTTTGTCGCAGGCTGCGACGAATATGACCAAACGGTCATTTTTGTCGCAGCTTGCGACGAAAATGATAAAATGGTCATTTTTGTCGTAAAAATTTAGGAAAATTTTAAGAAAAATTTTCTTACCCGTGGTGAACAACACAGGTCGATAACGGGTCTATTGTTTCACACAGGAATTTGACACAGTTTAAACATGGCCTATTATTACAATATCTAGGCACATTCAATGCATGGACACTGAAGGATGCAAGCAGGATTGTGCTATACTCTAAAGAAAAAGAAAAAGAAAAAACCACGCCCGTCGGGCGTATGAGTAAATTAATTTCCCCGGCCCTACTCTGGGCCGGACCGCCACAAGTGGCGGCCTTAATGGGACAATTTACACTGGGTGATTCTCATCTCTTTCATCCTCTTGCTTTTCTTGTCTGAGTCTTCTGTATAGCTGGTAGGTGCTGTGTGCATAGTTTACTGTCAGGTCGTGTATTCTCTGTAGTGCCTGTGTGGTTTCTTTTCTGTTGAGTCCAAGTTGCTCGAGTATGTCTTGGTTGTGTTTGTACACCGTGCCTGTTCTGCCCACTGCAAACACATGAAGTTTGGCACGGAATCCGTGTCTGCGTAGTAGTTGTAGCAGCGGTCCGTATTTCATGTATTTTTCCAGGAGTTTGGGTCCCCACTTTTCGTCATCGGTGTGGGCCACCTCAATGAGGTGTAGGTTTTTTACCCTTGCTGGTGCTTCCTGTTGTGTGCATTCCCATCCGTCCTCAAGGTCCTCTAGGCCCTCTATCATGACTATGTCTACGAAACTTGGTATTGTGTCGGGCCCATCGTTTCTGCCTGGGTTGTCCTTCCCGTCGTGTCTGCATTGTCCCCTGGTGAGTATGTAATTTGGGAGTACCCTTGGCTTAACCCCTGGGTCCCTCTTTTTTCCAGTGTAGGCGAGTACTTTGCATCCCCCCTTCCTATGGTGGTCAAGTATGTGTTTTAGCTCATCTGCGTGGGCATCTGCCCTGTCCGAGAACATCCCTCGCATTTGTGGGTTGTTGCATCCACCTAGGGCGTGCCCTACCCTCATGAGGAAGCCCTTTGCGTAGTCCACCCCTTTGTGTCCACATCCCTCCAGGGTGCACTTCCCACCCCCTTCGGCTGAGTTTTTCGCTGTCTCATAGTCTTGTGCTGGCAGTATTCTCAGTCTGCATTTGAGTATTGTTTTTCGTGCCGCAAATGTGGCTCGTTTCCAGAAGCCGTTCGCTACTTTGTGTAGTGGCGTGTCTCCTTTGAGGTGCTTCATTGTTTCGTTTAGCCAGCTGTCGGTGGTCCTGCCCTCTTGTACCGAGGGGGCGTTCCTTTTTTCTGTTCTGCTGTGTGTCATATCGTGTTTTCGCTGCTTCCATCTTGTTCTGGGCATCGGGTCCTCCATCATTGTATGGACTCTGGACTCCTCTGTGACACGGTCATGGTGAGTTTGTCTTTCATTCGTCTTCCCTTGTGGCTTTTCCCGCTGCTCAATGAGTTCGTTTAGTATGTCAAAAATTTCCTCGTCATTGTGTTCCTCTTGGGTCACCTCTAGTCTCTCCGCGAGCCCGTTGAGTTCCTTAAATATCTCCTCCTCTTCGGAGGGTGGTGCCTCTGTGGGTTCGGGTTCGTTTCCTCGGGTGGGGTCCCTGCGGCCCTCTGTTTCTTGGTGTTCTTGGTGCTCCTGCACCTCTCGCATAAGGAGCATCTCCTCTTCCTCCGTTTGTTCCATCATGGCTTTTATCTGCCTGTCTTCTTCGTCTCGGGTCTGGTTGGCCTGCTGCTGCTGGTTGGGCATCAGGTCCCGTATTGTCGTTTGTTCCTCTTCAGTTTGTTGCGCTTGGTCATGGTGCGCTTCCCATCTGAAGTTGCGCTCAGTTTTCGGTTGGTGGGTCCAGGTTGAGGGTTCTCCCTGGAGGTCGGTCATTTTTGCTGAGAGTCTACTACTTCCTTGGGCTTGCCGTTCACGGAGTAGTGTGGTTACGTATTTTTGTACCGCGAGTTTTCCTTTTAGCTCTCTGCTGCCCGAGTCCTCGTCTGGTATCATGGGTTTGACGTTTATTGTCTCGTTATTATCCCACGCTTCCGTGAGGGTTCCCGTAGTACAGGCTTGTTTGGCTGCCTCGTCGGCTTTTTCATTCCCCACAATTCCCGTGTGTGCCTTGACTTTTAGCAGTGAGACAGTGTGCCCTGCCGCTACTAATGCCTCAATGTTGACCAGTATGGCATACAGGAGGTCCCTTTGCTGGTGGTGCTCCATGTTGTGGGGTTTCGTTCTCATGCTCTCCAGTTGTCTAATGGAGTTGGCACTGTCCGTGCAAATGGTGAGTGCGTTGCCACTTGGTGGTGGCGGGAGAGTCACCGCTTTTTGTATGGCGAGAAGTTCGGCTCTGTTCACCTCTTGGTCTTCGCCTACCCATCGAATCATGTGGGCTTTCCCTTCCCCGGACCTGGGGTCCCATACCGCGGCTCCTGAGGCCCATTCTTTGCCTCCTTCTTCTGTTTCTATCTCTCTTTTGCTCCCGTCCGTGTAAAGGTACGAGGTTGCTTTGTGTGCCCTTTGAGGGGAGGGGTACGTCAATTGGGTTGGTGCGTCCGTCGGGGCTCGGTTCCTGGGGTCCTCTGTTTGGTCTCTTGTCAATTCCCATCTCCTTCCTTGGGCTCCCGGTTCGTGTTCGGGCCAGAAGTCAGTGGGGTATCTGACAACTTTTGACCTCGCTACTTTGTCCCATATCGTTTGGGCGTCATTTTGTCTTGTAAGCCTGGTGTGTAAAGTGTTCGCTTCCACCACCTGTTGTACTGTGGGGGGGTGTATGTTCCATTTGCCTCCCCTGCTTCCGGGGAGGAGTTCCCATTTGGCTGGTCCTTCTTCCACGTGGAGGTGGCTGTCCTCCCACCAAGTTTCCACTTCTGCTTGTACGTTGCAGCACTGGGGGCATAGGTCGTTCCGCAAGTGTGGCCCTGTGCTGCACATTTTTCCCATTGCGTCCGTCATGTCCTTTGTCTTAACTTCCGGGAGTTCGTATCGCTGCCATGGTCTTGTGTCCACCACACAGTCCACGCTAGGGGTGCGTCCTTCCTGGTTTGGTTCATTCACATCGTGTAGATTTGCCTCCCTCATCGGCTGTTTGACAGCTGAGGTGGTGCGGACCTTGCTTTGCGGGCAGGTTGTGAGTGCCCTCCTTATACAGTCTGCAGCAGCGTCTGGGTCCCCGCAGTGTGCTTGCCATCCCTGTTTGTTGGCCACTATCAGCACCCTGAGGTTCCAGTTGCATTGTTTCGCTTGTTGGTGGGTGGCACCCATCCAGTGGTCAGGGGGTAGAAACGTGAACTTGCCTTGTGGTATTTCTAATAGTTCGTGTATTAGGTGCCCTGCATGTGCATTGTATAGCTTTCTGTACGGGGTTTTCTCATATGTCGGGTACACCCCGACCCCGAACACCGGTTCTTGTGTGGTGGTGGCCGCTATGGCAAAGTCCAGTGCCTTTTTGAGGTCCTGTGGCGTGTATTCTGGGTTGAACTGGTAGGCTCCCAGTTTCATCCAGTTTGTAGTCCAGGCCGAGCCTCTGGCCCCGAACACCTTGTCTCTGTCATACTTGGCGTAGTACGTTGTGGTGTTGTGGTGGACATTGAGGGGTGAGGCGAATAGTTCGGTGGTAATTCCGAATGCTTGTTGTAGTGCCCTTTGCATCTGGGCAGGGAATGTCCAATGGTTTTGCAAGTTCTTTTTTCGTTCCTCCTTTTCCTCTTTGCTTGAGTATCTAATGAGGAGGTGCCCTATTTCCTCTTCAAACGTGGAGACCTGTATTTTATGGTCCTCCCACATTTCAGTGCGTAGTGTGCGCTGGTGTGGGGTTTGGTGGTCCGTGGTACCCACTGCCTGGGTGTACCTTTCGTGTAGTCTGAGAAGCTTTTCTTTCGTGAGGGTGCCTATGTATTTCCCATTCCTGTGGTAGCTGTGGGCGAGTTCCCCCTCCAGCCGTATCTGGCAGTGGTGCCCTCTGTTGTCCACAATGTCTTGTTCTGGGTTGGTTTCTGTCGGGTCCAGTGTTAGGTTCTCTGCATGTAGTGTGGGCCAGGCCTGTCCCAGGTGCGGCCTTCCGGCCAGTATTTCTCTGAGGCCTGTGGGGTGGGTCACCTGGGAGCCCCTTGCTCGCAGTCTTCTTTTCAGGGTTAGGAAGGTGGTCGCGCTTTGGCCCCTTCGTTTGGCTAGTTTCAGGTAGTCCGTTATGGTTTCTCTTGTACTCCACGAGTAGGAGTCATCCCCCTCTGAGTGTCTCCACTGGGTTCTGTACTGTGTCACCAGGGAGTGTGGGTCTGTTGGGTCAACGAGTAGGGTCCTCATTGCCACAATCTCTTTCGGCTTGTCTATCGTTCGGCCTTTCTCGAGGCCTGTCTCAAGTTTTTCGGCCATGGGGTCTATTTCATCTATCCATTTAGTTTGTGAGCGTGCGTGGAGGGGCTGAAGTTCTTCCTCTTCCCCCTCCTGTACTGGGCCGGTATTCTCCGTTTCGTTAATCCTTGTGAGCGGGTGCAGGGAGAGTTGCCTGTGAATCTCTTCCCTGGGGACCTGCCTCGCCTCCCATTCAGTCATTTTTGCCCTCAGCTGTTCCGAGTTGAGGAGTGGGAGGTTAGTTCGTACTGCGTGGGAGTCCAGCGGCCCCTCCCTGGGCATGCTCCTGTATTGTTGCTTCAGTTGTCTGTTTGTGAGATTGTCGTAGAAGTCCCCCGGCTTCGCTATGTCCCTCGGTTGGGCTTCGCATAGGTATGGGTATAAGTGTGCCAGGCCTTTTGCTATGGCACTGCGGTCTGTGTTGAGGGTTGCATCTGTGCATTGTTCCCTGACGTTCACCTGGCTAATCGCATGTTGGCCATCTCGGGTAGTGAGGAGCGCTAGGTCCGGGAAGTGTGCAAAAAGTTTGAGGCACGTTGTGAAGTTTATCGCAGTTGGCGTGTCCTTGGGTATTGTGAGCCTGGCAGTTTGGTCTGTGCACATCGCCTGCCAGTCTGGAGGCATCGGTATATCCCCATCAATTATTTTGCCTGCTTTCGTTTTTCTTGTTGTTCCCTCCATTTCTTTATCGGACTTCCTTCTGGTCGCCCCTTTTAGCTGTTCCATTATCTTCGGTATTGGGGTTTGGAGTTGTCTGAGCATCCCTTCCGTCCCCTGGGGCGTGATGTTGTATCTGAGTAGGGCATTGAGTTTCCTCAGTGTGTTGTGTTTTGTCTGGTGCCCCCCCCCAGAGTTTGTCGAGGTCTGTGCAGTTCCTGCGTGTGGTGCTGTGGTATTCTACCAGTCCTCTAGTGGACCTGCTGACGTGGGACATTCTGAGTCTCGACTTTAGGTTTATTTGCCTCCACGCCGGGCCTCGTACCGTCCCCTTGTCTTCTTCGCTGTGCATGGCCTCCAGTAGTCCGCTCCAAATCGACTGGGCGTAGACTGCCTGGAGTGGCACCATTCCCAAGCCGTACTTTTCCTTTTCCTGTGTGGTGAAAATGTTTGGCGTTCCGTTGCGGGGCAGGCCTTGTATATTCTTTGTGGCCCCCCCTATTATTTTGTTGAAGTCGTCTATTTCGCCCGCTGTGTATAGCCCTAGGTGCAATCCATATCTGAATTTCCCCAGTATTGCGGAGTGAAGGGAGTATTCCTTTTGGTCAGGTGTCAGAGGGGAGCGCAGCAGAGCTTGTATTCTGTGGTTCATCTCTTCCTTAGCGGCCTCTTTCTCCTTGTCCCACCTGCCTGTGAATGCAAGTAGTACTCCCAGGTATTTGTACGTGTCGTCTGGCTTGAGTACCTTGAAGTGGCTTAGCTTACCGTCCAGTCCCAGCATTTTGAGGTCTTTATGGAGTTGTTCAGGTATGGAGACCCCATTTTTTATGCCGGTTATGGCTGACTTGGTGAGGTTAATTCGAGTTCGCTCCACTGTGAGAATGCCTGCAGTTTGTGTAGCTGAGCTCTCATGTGGTAAATCGTAGGGCATAGTATGAGTAGGTCGTCGACGAACGCCCCTGCTGTCGTCCTGAGGGGGCCCAGCCTTTCTTGTTCTGCTGCATACTTGTGTTGGTACCCGTGCTCTCCCACCTCTAGCCATCTTAGCAACGGTTCCTGGTATATTATGAAAAGGAGGGGGCTCATGCTGTCTCCCTGGAGGAGTCCTCTTTGCACCTGTACAGTTTTGTGTGAGGTTTCCCCTCCTACTCTGGTGTTCATGGACATTGTGTCATGGCTATGTGTACCTAGGACATCCCGCACCACCTGTGTGAGTTCGTCGGGTATTCCAAGGTACTGCATCGTGTGGAGTAGTTTGTTGTGGTCCACTGAGCCGTACGCGTTTTCGAAGTCTACATACAGGCCATGCAGTTCTCTTCCTGAGACATTTGCATCCTCAATCGCATTGGTTACTCTGGTGAGTTGTCGAAGTGTGTTCCTTTTTTCCCTTGAGCCTTCCTGCGCCTGGGCTAGTATTCCCTGCGTTTCGCAGAACGTGGAGAGCATGTTTGCTATCTGTGAGGTGTATAGTTTGAATACCCCTTCAAGCAGGGCTATGGGTCGGTAATTTTGCTGTAAGGTGACATCCCCTTTCTTGTGGTGGAAGCAGAATGTCCCTTTTTTCCAGGTGAGAGGGACATGCTTGCTGTTCCACATTTCCAGCATGAGTGCGTGTAGTGCATCATGGAAGTCCTCTGGCATGTACTTAAGAATTTCGTTCGGGGTCCTGGTGGGGCCTGGTGCCTTGCCTTGTTGTTGTTTAGGGTGTGTACCGCTTTGGTGTAGCCCTGTCGACTTATTGTGAGGTCCAGCCCACTGGGGTCTGGTCTTGGCATCTTTATGAGGTGCTCCCTGTGAGCTGGGTCTTCCCATGGTGGAGGTTTCGAGTCGGGTGGACTTCGGTGCTCCATCCTGTATGGTGCCGAGTGAGCCATGTGGTCTGCTAGTGCGTTAGCGATGTTCCCGTGGCCTACAGCCAGGTTGCCCTCTCTGTCCTGTAGAGCCTGTATGTTCGCCGTGGGGGCATGGCCTGTTTCTTGTGCCTTGGTATATATCCTTTTGTGGTATCTTTTTTGGTTGTTCCAGTATTCCTTTACTGTTTTGTTGTTGTGTCTTTGCTTGGCTTGTTTCCAGTGCTGTTTTACTACCTTGTGCGCTGCCGACCTTTCTTTTTTGGCCTCCTCAGTAAGCCACGACACCCATTCTTTTGCATCTGCATTGTCCCTGTCCGTTGGGCCTTTCATTTCTCCCTCTTTCAGGCTTCTGAGGGTTGAGTGTTCCGTGTGCGGGTTTCGTAGGTGTCGTTTGGTTTGCTTGTGCCTCCGCATCTTGAGTATTGCGGCGTCCCTTTCCTTTCTGTCCTTTTTGCTCATTAGCAGGTCTTTTCCCACTCGGCTGGAGGTGCCTCCAACCGTAGTAGTTGGCAGTTCGTCGTCCTGTAGCGCACATTTGTTCGCCTCGGTGAGTATGTTTAGTACTGTTTCCCCTGCTCTGTCTATGGTGGCGTGTGCCACTTGCCTGTTGTCCTCTTCCCTGCACTGTGTGGCCATCTCTGTTATGCGTTTCAGTTCAGCGGTTCTGGCATAGTCGTGTGTCCTGAGGAGGACGCTTTGGAGTGTTTCCCTGTGTGTTTTGTTCAGGGGCGTGTTCAGCTTTACATGCCCTGGTTGGGGGTCGCGGTCCACATATGGTTCGTGGGTGTCTATGCTGTCCAACTGGAGGGTTGCTAGGCTCACCATCTCGTGGTCACTCGTGTGGTGCCGGGTGAGGTGTGTGGTGTCCCCCATCTCGTATTGCGCCTGCTTGTTCCTTGGTGCAAGCCATCTGTCAATGTTCCTGTGTTTCGCCCAGTTAAGTGTGGTATCGACTGGCGGGCCTACATTGTGGAGGTCTAGCTCCTCCGCAAGTTTCGTCCATTGCTTGTCGGTTTTTGTCATTCCTCTACCTGTGCTGGTGTTGCTCGCATTGAGGTCTCCTCCTATGACCACATGTTCGTTCGCCTTTCCCGCAGTTTTCCTGAGCAGGTTGGTTGTGTACTTGAGTATTTTGTCCCTGGTTTTCCACTCCTCTGCTCCTGGTGGGTTGTAAATGCCTAGCACATGGTACATCACCTTTCCTGGTAGGTGCAGCACCACATGTAGGAGGTACCCCTCGAGGTGTCTCGCAGGGACTACATGGTGGTTGTGTGCGTGGCTGTAGGGGTTGCCGAGGAGTATTGCCACTCCTCCTTTCATTGCCTGTTCAGCCGTGCCTTCTGCTTTCTGCACCTCAGTTTTGGTGCCTATTGCAGTGTATTGCATGTCTCTGAATCTTCTCATTACACTATCGTGTGCGTGTTTTACTTCCGTGAGTACAATTACATGTAGACCTTGTTGGTTTTGGCTTCTTTTGTTAATGACCTCGGCAAGGTCAAGGCAGGCATCACTTTGTCCCGCCACATTCCATGTGAGCATGTGTAGACGGTCCTTTCCTATGTCAGTCTTTATTGGTTCTGTGAGAGGGTTTTGGTATTCACGGGAGTGGCATGCCTCTGGTGTATCCAGTTGTGTGTCCGCGAATCTTTCCCAATGTGCTGTTGGTTCGTCCTGTGTTTGCTCCCATTCTTCGTTTAGGTGGGTTCCCGGTGCTTGCTGCTCCTCGGGTGTCTGCCCGTCATTACCTGAGGGTGTTGTGGGGGCTAATCTATGGAGCCATTCCCATAGGCCTGGTTGCCTCGTAGTAGTTTTGCGTCCCCTCTCCTGGGTTTGTGGTGCCTGTCTTCCGGCCTCTGGGTTTGTGTTCAGGCCATCCGCAGGCCTCCGGGTTTCTGCCGCTCGCTGACTTTCCACTTGTGTCCGGCTTCGCCCCTCGGCAGTGGCCATCATTTCTTTTACTGGCAGCTGTATGGACTTTCTATAGGCGGTTATCGCCGTTCTGTCGGTGGCCCCCCATTTGCTGACTGCCTCATTGAAGTGGGTGGGCCAGTGTCCCCCTGGGCATGTTTTCTGGTAGTGCATCCAAGCCTCGGTGGCCATCAGTACCCATACTCCACAGCTGTATTGGTCCTGCGCGCTTTGGTTGCCTACATTCATCAGTTCCACTGTTACTTGTTTGTTGAGTGTCTTGGCCAAGTGTTCAGTCCAGTTGGTTATTTCCGTTGTTAGCCTTTTGGTGTTGCGTGAAGTTGCATTGGTTCTCCCATTCGAGGAGTCATATATCCAGAACTTTAGTTTGTCATTTCCTTTGTCTGGTCCGGCCAGCACTGCTCTCCAGTGTTTGCCATCGCAAACCGGTATGCAGAACCCCCTGGAGTTCCCGAGTAGCTGCAATGCCTTCGTTGTGTGCGGTTCTCCGTCATTGCCCGGTTTCAGTGTTTCTCTCATTGTGGCTATTACCAGGGGGGGCAATGGGTCATCTTCATATAGTGAGTGGGCATGTTGCATTTGGAACATGTTTAGCCGGCCTTTCTTCTCAAATAGTCCCCTCGTGGTGGTGTTGTATGGGTACATTTCCGTGTGGTTCTGGCTCCCTCCACCCGTCATGTTTGTTTTCCAGCAGCGGGCGCGCCGCCTCATCCTTTGTTCAATCTTCCGCATTAGTGGTTTGCCTCTTGTTGGGGTGCCTTCTTTTATCGCAGTTGCTGCGTGTTCCGGTCTCCTTGTTCTAACTAGTAAGGGTTTACCGTTACGGTAAATTATCCTGAGTAATTTGTAGCCTTGGGGTGGTCTTGTCCACCGTGCCTTTGCATTCCTCGCCGTGGTCCGTTTTCTTCGTGTTCTTCTGCTACTCGTTATGTTGTTGCTGTTTGTGTTGTGTGTTCCCCACTTGCGGTAAGTATTCCTACTTGTTGTTAGCGTAATTATCAGTATAGCGAGTATTGGGGTTATGGCAAATGCAGCGTTCCATAGTGGCCTGGTAGCTTCGTGTCGTGCTCCCCTTGGGTAGCTTGGTTCCGCCCTATGTCGCGTCCCCCTCGGGTTATGTGGTGCTGCTCGCATCCGTGAGTTTATGGTTACAGCGTTACATTGCCCCAAATCACTTTTTGTAACACCCCTAGCACTTTTTCCAGGGTGGGCCCCGTTTCTTGTGTGTGTTTTCGTGGTTGTGTAAAAATTTTGGGCGTTTGAGCGCGTTTTCCAAAAAAGGTTGTTTTTACGTAGAGCAATTTCGGGAATTCGCTTGTGGTCGAAAGTCGGCAGTTTGCTCTCATTTTTTGTGTGTGGCAGCCTCCCATTCTTCTTAGCATATTCCCAAAGTATTTCGGCGTTCTTATTATTCTGCTGGCCTGTGTGGAGTCGGTTGTGCCGTTATTTGGTAGGGTTTCGGTAGGGTTGGTGCTTATATTGTGGTGGGGGCCCTTTGGTTTGCAGGGTGGGGGCTTATGTGACTTGTCCTTACTTGTTTGGCATAGTTTCTGGTCGGGTTGCTTGTTTATACCCCGCATCGTCCGTTTATATTGCGTCAACTGTGCCTGCGTTGCGGTCGAGTTAACAGTTACAGCGTTACACCGCCCTAAAGCCCCTGTTGTAGCGCCCTTTACATCTTTTTCTTGGTGGGCCCCCCTTGGTGTATGTCGTCCCATTGGTGTGCCAAGTTTTCGGGGGGTTTCGGAATGTTTTGCGAAAAGGCATGTTTTTACGTAGAACATTTTCAGGAATTCGCTTGTGGTCGAATGTTGGCGGTTTGCCCCATTGTTTCGTGTGTGGCACTTCTTTGCCCTTCTGAGCCATATCCCAAAGTTTTTTGTTCTCCCTATCATTATATAGGCCTGTGCGAAGCCATTCGCTGTCTCGTTCGGTAGGGTTTCGGTAGGGTTCGCCTGTATATCGTGGGGGTACCACTTTGACTTGTCAGGTGAGAGTGTGCTTTTGTTATCTATTGCAAAGTACCGTGTGCATCTTCGCCGGGGCGTGAAATTGCAGCAGGGCCTTATCGTAGCCCTTGGCAGGCATTGGTTAATATCGAAGGTAGCAGGTTGGGCAAGGCAAGTGAATATCGTGCTGGGGCTTGGGGTATCCTTGCTGCAGTTAAGTATATTAGACATGTCTGGGTGCATGGTGTGCTTTATATGTCGGTTGCTTTCCTTTGTTAACTTATTACAGTTGTCGCAGCGGGGGTGTGGGAGTTTGGCATCTGGTGCTCCCACCTTATCATGTACTATGAGGTGGGCGGGGTGTGCCCTACAGGGGTGCATTGAGTTCCGACCCGAGCCCAGTCCCCATGCTGGGTGGCTATGCTGTGCATCGTGGGCTCGTGTCCTAGGCCCCTTGTGAAGTTCAATGGCATGGCAGAGCATGGTATGAATAGGGTGGCTCAATAATAATAATACAGTTTCTAGGCTGTCTAGTCTAGGATTGTCACTGTCTATGTTTCCTGTGTTTCTCGTGACAGCACGGCTTGCTGGCAGGGTCTCCACTTCCTCCAGGGTCTCGGTGGTGTGTCTTTCCCCTGCTCGATGGCACCCCCCGTTCCTGCTTGGTATTCGGGTGCCCCTTGATGCAGTGACTGCCAGTTCAGACAGAGGTGTGGGTTTCATCGTGGGTACCTTATGTCGGGGGTCTGGGCTCTTGTTTGCACTTATGGGGTGTCTTCGCTGCTCATAGATCTCTGTTTCAGTAGGCCCCCCTTTGCACAGTGAATATGCCTCCCCCCGATCGTGTGTCAGGGGTGCAGGTACGGGTGTGGTCAGTGTTACCTTTGCAGATTGACGGGTGGTCCTCCTCGTGGTTAGCTGTCCAGAGGCTGGGACCCCAGTGGGTATGTCCGCTGGGGGCCCTTGCCCTCTGGCCCTCTTGGCTGGGGGCTCTGCTGGCTTGTGCTGCTTTCTCGGTATCTTGGCGATGGCCTTTTTCTTCACACCCAGGCCCGTGCTCCTGCCTGGCCGGCCCTCTCCGGGCGCAGGTCCCCCCCTGTAGGGGATTCCACCGTAGGGAGTGTCCCCACTTTCTGCTGCACGGTCCGCCATAAACTTGTCGTACTTGGCCTTTCGGACCTCGGGTGTGTCCGTGGCCACATACTGGAGCTTCTCACGCAGTGAGGGCTGAGTGCTGCCTTCCTCCTTGGAGGATGTGTCAGCGCCCTTTGCTGTCCACCTCTTCAGACCCCCTTCCGAGCTGGCTTCCTGCCTGTCCTCTTCGGGGGCCTTGGTGAGGCGGTTTGTGAGACTTACCAGCGTGTCCACCATGGCCTGACCAGTGCTCTCGTAGGTGGAGTGGAAGTTCTTGATCCCGGAGGTGATGTCGTTGTGCCTCTTGGCTGCCACGGCCTCGATGGCCTCGGTGCTGGCAGCCGCTGCCGCTGCCTTCTGGTTAAGTAGCTCCAGTTCGTGTCCGATGTGGGACAAGAGGCTCTTCGTTTCAGGGGTCGTGGATGACGTCGGGGGGGCTTGGGCGGTTGCTTGTTGCACCTTCCGCAGGCACTCCTCCGTCGTCCTCTGCACGTTGTGTATGGCAGCCTCACTCGTCGCCCTTAGCTTCTTCTCGTCGGTCGTACCTTCCTGGCGCTGGTGGTGGGGGGTCGCTGCCTGCTTGTTTCTGGATTTTGTGCCCATAAGGCTCCAGCGCCCAACCTCCACCTTCACCGGGATGAAGACCTTGTCGCCGGTGTCCTTGTCGTCGTTGAGGTGGACGTCCACCGTGATGGAACTACCAGCCGACACCAGTAGGTCGTACGCAGACTCGGTGAGGATTGCGTAGAAGTTTATGGTGTCGTTGCTGTTCCTCTTCCACTGCAGCAGCGACTCCACCGTGCTGTCCGATGGTGCCCACCTCGGTGTCCCGAGATGCTTCTCGAATACGAGGTAGGCGTCTTCGCCATACGGCGGTTGCTTGTGTTGGATTGCTACCTCGGAAAGCTTCTGCGTGATGGCACTGACTATCCGCTTGCGGTGTCCCACGAACAGCTGCTGGCTGTAGTCTATGACAGCTATTTCTCGCAAACTGAGTGCCTGTTTGTCAGCCGCCGATGGCAGCAGCCCCTTCCGCGTGGGGAAGCCGAAGTCAAGGAGCTTGTCCTTGATGAGCAGCTCGGCCAGGTACTGGTCGTGCGAGACCAGAAATAGTACCTCCCGGATGTTGTTGTCTGCCGGTGTCTCGTCCCTTGCTCCTTTTCGGATGCGGGCGATGGCTGCACTGCCGTCCCAGCCTCGCTGGGTGACAAGGTTGCCCAGGATGACGGCTGCTTGAACCACCGTCACCCCCCTCAGTTGGGGGGATGACACCTGGACAGTTCTTGATCGCAGCGTCCCCGTAGGCTGTCTGTAGGGAGACCATACGTACACCCTCGGGATGACCCGTGGCGGCTCGATGTCTACCCACGGGCCGTCGACGACGGTCATAGGAACCAGAAAGTTTGTATTGAAGAGTACGAACAACGCCATAGGCCTCTTCTTGAAGGCAAGGTCGATTTGCACGACCTTGCCTTCGCGGTCTGTCCAGAGCTGCGTGTGCTCTATGTTAAATATTTTGTCGTCTTCACCCAGACCCAGCGCGCGTCGGATGACGTCGGCCAGATACCTCAGGTAGAGGAGAGTATACCTTTGGGTTTCTCGGAGGTCCGTGATTTTTATTTGTGGGGACCCCTGCAGGGGGAGCCCGTACTTGTTGGTTTGCTCCGGGGCAAGGTCACAGCCCGTGATCGGTCGGACGTGTCGGAGGATTTGGTACCCCGCGTTCCCCTCGGTGTCTGTGGCCTCTTCCGGGAGTCCCAGCTTACAGAACTCCTCCGGCCTGTTCTCGGGGAGCGGGAGGTCCCGTGTGTCCTCCCACCAGGAGGTGACGATGTTCTCGATCTCCTCCTCCCGGTTGGTGCCCAAGGCTACCCTTGTTGGCAGCTTGGACACCTCGTCGATTGCCTTGGCAACCGACGGGATTTTGTCCCCCTTGGGGGACGCAGCATGCTTAGTGTAAGCATATGGCTGCAGTAGCGCGTTGGCCACTATTCTCGTTGGGACTCGTCCCTTGTTCGTCCCCGTGGGGTCCTCAGCCCGTAGGCCGGTGGGGCTCGTGGCACCCGATTTTTTCTTTTGTGTGTTTTGTTGTTTGTCAGGCTTGAATGTTTTCACTTCAGCCTTGCCCCACCTGAACTGCTTTCGCGGTTCAGGTTCCTCGTAAGGACTCGGGGGCCCGGAGAGATCAACCTCTCCCAGAGATGTCGGAGTTGCCGTGGCTTCCCCAGGTGTGTTCAGCTCGGTGGGAGTAGAGAACTCTTCTTGTGAGGGCTCGGTGGTCTCACCCATGGGTGAGTCCTGCGCGTCCAGCACCGGCATACTTACGATTTCTGGTAGTCGCGAGCGTTTGGTTGGAGGTTTGGATCCCTCCGCTGCTCGTTTGCGACTTTCGTTCGTCCTTGATTTGGTTCTTGGACGGATGGCTTTCAGGAGCTGCGCGTTGAGCATTTTATCGGGATTCTCGGGGAGGGGTTTTTGAGTGTGCTGTTGTGCGTTGTTGAGGGTTTCGTCGCCGCTCTGGGTGCCGTTTTCGCCCTGCGAGTTCAAAAAACCGTTAACTTGGTGCTGGAAACGGCCATCAAAACAGCAGGGCGGGAGCGGGTGGGCCAAATCTGCATGTGTCCGTTGTGTCGTCCGCCATGGTGCCGTTAGTGTGTTCTCTGTGTTGTCGTTAGTGCATCCTGCGAGCACAGTCAGTAACAAAATCGCATTTTTGAAAATTATTTTTGGGTCCGCGGCTCGGACTAGGTGGCACGCTCAGACGGCTTCGCGAGAAGTGTGTGTGCTATACTCTAACATATAATATTATTACAATATTAAAGCATGTAAATGGAACGAGACAGCAAACAAAAACTACGTATCGATCAATCAATTAAAACAGTTCATCTATCCTAAAGTAAGCAATAGCAGTCTTGGAAATCGGCAGAGTTGCCTACAGCTCCTTCCAGTGCTACAGACGGCCAAAAATCGCAGAGTTCCTGCAGGCACAGATCTGTAAATAAGTACAATTTAGGATAGTCAAAACAATAGCATGCACATCGTAACAGCAACGCACGAAAATAAAAAAAGACAGCAATGTTGACGCCGAAAACGCATGCTAACCTGCAAAAAAACAGCGCGCCAGTCAGCAGAGGTGTTGGGAATCGAACCCAACCCGATAGGCAAGATGCCCAACGGGCTCCAAGCACTCCCAGCGTAAAAACAAACTCCGGAAAGGGAGGCAATGCGTCAGTCACCGACAGCGCACGAGATTCTGCAAATAACTGCACGCTAAAGAGCAGAGATGGGAGTCGGCGTGCAAGATTCCCGGCGGACGGAATTCAAGCACTGCCAACGAAATCAAACCGAAATGCTAAAAGGGAGCTAGCAGCCAAGTTTTCTGTTGCCTTCGTTCAACGCACTAGATCCTGCAAAAAGAACAGCGCGCTATACAAGGCATGCGTGTTGGGGACAAGAAAAATGTCTAGGGGCTCCAAGGGCGCAATCCCAGCGCAGAAACAAAGTACAAAAAAGGGCGGAGTAAACAACACTGTAGGGAACAGTGCGCTAGTCAGAAACTAAAATAGTCAAACAAAAAAACAAACGAAGAACATCAATACGCCGCGGAGGTCGGTTGGTCGTTGTCGGCGCCTGGTAATTACAATACAGGTTGTCGGTCGCTTAAGATTAAAGGATACTGTAGTTGTTCAAGATGTGGTGACGGTGACCTCAGGTGGGAAGATGGGACCGTGACGCGGACTGTGACGCGGACACGCGGTCGGAAAACAGTCGACTGGACTCTGGAGGGCTGCTGTACTGGATCTTCTACATCCTAGATCCTTGCGACAGTCTTGCGACACTTCTTGTGACAGCCCCAAGATTCGATTTCCGATGCGGATTTCTGATCGATCGAGCGGATTTCTGTATTTTTACTGATCGGGCGGTCTGTCGACGGTTAGATCGTTCGGTCGACAAACAGTCAACTTGAGGGCTGCTGTATCTTCGACATCCTAGCGACACAAACTAGATTCGGTTTCCGATGCGGATTTCATTTTTTTCTGATCGAGCGGTCGTTCGACGGTTTGATCCGTCGGTAAGTAAACAGTCGACGGAGGGCTGCTGTATCTTCTACATGCTTGCGACAAAATTTAGATTCGGTTTCCGAGTCAGATTTCATTTTGACTGATCTAGCGGTCGGTCGAAGGTCCGATCCGTCGGTTGACAGACAGTTGCGACAACCTGAAGTTTAAAATTTTGGATGGCGAAAATTTTTGGGGCACCTTGACACTGTTCGAACGACGATGTCGAATTCATGTCTCCATTTATTTTCTGAAAACCTGCTTTACCCCTTTAAGGGAACGAACAGAATTCACTGTTTTTTTGAGAAGATTCTGTGCGGTGGTCTCGCGACAAAAGAATATTCTGCGACAGCGACAAAAATGACCAGTGGTGCGACAAAAAGGACCAGGTACCAATCCAGCCGTCCAGCCTGGTGCCCGCGAACCTGAGAACAACCCCGTAGCCGGTCCGACGTCACGAGCCGACGTCCGACGCCACGGTGTCGGTCGTCAAGTTGTGGTTCTGGAGAGAAATATCACTGTCAACAACTCGGCCGTCCAACCTGGTGCCTGCGAGAGCAATCCCACTGCCAGTAACCCGGCCGCCCGACCTGGTGCCCGCGCCGGCCGTGGTGCTCTGCAGTCTCGGCGTACTGCAGCGATCGAGCCTATGCTGTCGGAGTATGAGCTCCAACGCCAAGAGAACATCTATCGTGCGGAACAAAAGCCGCTTGGACGCGCACCTGGAAGTCGCGCGGGCTGCTATGGACGACCTTGATCAGACCTCCGAACCCGACGTTGATCAGACCTCCGAACCCCCCGTTGAACAGACCTCCATTCCCCCTTCCGAATCCCTTGTTCTGCAGACCTCCGATCCCCCTACTCAGCACGAGTTTACCATACACTTGACGGATCCGGATGAGGTGGTGGCAGCTTTCACCGCGCCTGTCCGGACTGTGGAAAACGCCACTAGTCGACCCAAGAGCATCCCTCTACCCAACGTCGTATCCGAGCATGATGCCCGGTTGCAGCCTACACCTACGGCTGCTGCGTTAGGAGCGAGTGTACGCACCTGCTCTTACCGCTCCTTGAGTTGTTATGGTTGTTTGTTTACTTTAATGTTTGCTAGTTTTTGTATGAGTCTCAGCAATGTCTGCTATTTGTTTTCTAAGTGCATATCTGCACTAATTATGTTATTGATTCCTATTGTGTCTTCGTTTGCAGACCGTGACTCTGGTGAGCCAATTCCGTCGCTTGCCTGGCGGGAAAGCCGTGAAAGGAATGGCGGCACTGAAGAACATGATCTCCAAGTGCGATTACCACAGTTATGGGCAAGTCATCGTGATCGGTGACTTTGTACCTGGCAAACAACTGAGGATTGACGTCGGCAAGAGTATCTAGCTCCCCGGGCACGCGCCTGAGCCTTAGGGGTGTCATGTTTACTGTGCTGTGCACTTGCCGAGGGGACGGCTGCGATGTGGGGACAGCTCCCCGGGCACGCGCCTGAGCCTTAGCGGTGATGTGTTTGCTGTGCTGTGCCACGGGTGTACAGGGAGCACCTTGGAGGTCCTGCTATCCGTCGGCGGACCAGGTGTCATATTGCGACGAACGCAGCCGGGGGGTGGCACGCACAACCTTTTGGACAAGTATATGTTTTCTGGCAGAGGTGTAGCGTGGCAGCGGGGAGCAGGAGATGGCAGCCCGGAGCTGGTGGCTGCTGTGAAGCAGATGAGGGATGGCATAGCCCTGGCCATCTTTGATATGCAAATTAGGGAGTACGCACAGCTTCACACCTGGGCCGTGTCCTCTGTCCTGCCAATCCACCATGGCCAAGTGGCAGATGGCGCAGACGGCGGCCACAGCCAGCACCGGGGATGACACATGCCGCGCTGCTAAATCAAGCAGGCTGCACGAGCAGGCTTCACAGCACTTCGAGGAATTCTTGTTGACATTGCAGCGTCACTGGCGCAAGGCTAAAATGGCCTTCGAGGACATCCAAACTAAACCGACGGACGTACCGACTGGCGCCTACGTCGCAGAAGAGCCTCACCAGCGGATCGTAATGCGGTTGAAGGCATGGCAGGATGGCGCGGAGGATGCGATACGCCTGGCGCACGAAGCGCGACGGCCACTCGCGGCCAATGTTGAATACTAGTCATGGGAGTGGGTGCCGCCGCCTTTACGGCGGCCAATGACCACGAGCCTGTGCAGGTATCGGGTCAGGCTGCGCCGCAGCCTGTGCTGTGCAGGGGAGGCCTACCTGTGTGTCTACCCGGGCATCGAGGAGCTGAGCCCCGACACTCTGGACGCGGTGCTTGCATCTCTCGGTGGCTGTGATCCCTCCGTTGTGCCGCCTGACCGCCACCTGCGGGAGTGGTGGAAGCAGGGGGTCCCGGGTTATGTCTTCCAGTATGGCCCTGGCCCACTTCGTTCTGCCTGGTGAGCCTCTCGGTGGGGCTCCACCGTCTCCGGACTACAGCCCTCCTCCGTCTGACATTGACGTGGACGAGTCTGCTATTGACTAGTTCTGGATCTGATTCTGGCAGTGCACCACTTTAGTGGTGGTGTGCTGAGATGTACTTTGACCTCAACATGGCCTTCAATTTGGTTTATGTTTCTACTTTGACACCTTTCAAATCTTCAAAACTGACTTGCTGACACAGAGCCTTTCAGTAGTTTAGCGGGACCTGAGTGCCTGTATATTTCTGCTCTTGTGCCAGCTAGAGGGTTCCGATTTGTGTATCAGAATAGCACAGTTGGAGTAGCAGTTAGGACTTGTCACTCTCGCTCCTGCCCTAACATTGTCTTACATTTCTGACTTACCTGTCAGTCACCACCCACAGTGCTGGGGTGGTGTGCTGAAATCTGTATATGCAGCCCTGACCGGGAGTCCCGGTGCAGGCCCCTATGACAGATTCCTAGGTAGCCAACACTGGAATGTGACTGATCCGTAAGCCTGTGCTGTGACACATCAAGGTGTCACAGGTAGCTAGGACCGAGACCGTACCGACTTCGAGACCGTTCCGGGTATATCTAGCTTAGGGTTTATTTCTTATGAGAGTCTATCTATATTGAGTTCACTGACTGTCTGATATCTCTGAACTAGGATATTCCAGTAATCTGTTTCCGCCGTTTGAGATGGTGTGTGTTCCGCCCGAACAAATCTGCCTGCGCCACCCTAACTTTTCCTGCGTAACAGTACAGGGTGGTGTGCTGAATATGACACCTTGTGGGTCACTTTCCTATACTAGCTGTACTAGTACTCCGCACAATACGCCTGTCACAGGTTTAGGGTTTCCGGCTTGAGCCGAGCTTTCGTTATGTTATCCGAGACTTAGTTTGTTTACCGAAAGTGAAAGCATTCTGCCTGTAACACAATATATAGTCACAACTAATATATGGCCATAACTAAGATATATTATCTAACAGTAAACCAAGCGACTGTCATGGCCAATAAATGGAATTGTAAAGCATGAATCCAAAAAGTAACACTTGCTGTGTATACCTTCGAATGCATGTCTAAAAGAACCCTGAAAATTTTAGGCCATTTGAACAACCTTTTTTCGGGGCGTGACATAAAAATCCAGAGCCTTCGGACTCCATGACAATTACAAACCGTAAGTCATAACATCTAAATTTAACCGATCCGAAGGCTCTGGCCCCAGATAGAGTAGGTGAGATCTCGCCAATTGCATAACCCCTACAGACTACACCCCACGTCATGACTACATCATTGCGTCGCACTCTTTCGTTATCGGTGCCCCGAATTTTTTGTCGAGGGTACGATGCTCTCGATGCTCCGCCGAAATTGACCTGGGGGCTCGATCGGGTCTGCATAGGAGGGGCCTTCGGGCCGGGGCACTGGGGAGGTGGCCTAGTGCTGGAGAAGTGTTGAGTATGAGTTTCCAGTCTTCGATTATGACGGCCACTTGGCCTGACACACATAGATTGGTTTTGCCCACTTGGGCCGTGTCTTATTTCTTCTCTGAGTCTTTGAATGTTCAAGTGTTTTGGAGATCGTGGCACCGTGTATTACGTGTAGCGTATGAACTTTTCAGGCACTATTACGTGAGAATTACCTGGTACTTTGTATACTGCTGCACCGGACCTATTTGGTCCAGTTTTTTCAGCCTCTGCAACGGGGAAGATTATTATTACGTGTAGCGTCAGAACTTTTCAGGCATTATTACGTGAGACAGTCTCTGGCTGTGACAGTGAAACTGCATTCTCTGCATAAGTTATTTCACAGACTGGAAGACAGTCTTTCATACATATTTACCATGGGACGAGAGCACCTGAGAACAGTTTGGAGAATTGCACATGACAACTATATAGTCAACACAGACAGTAGAGTGTTTCAGACTCCGAGGAAAGCCTGCTGACGAGACCTTTGGCAAGGTTGAAAAGCTTATAGGTAGCCACTACGGGAGCTCCGGTAACTATTTTATCGTGACAGTTTATAAATATTCTTACATATCTGAGTATACAGCAACGGACAGTTCATTAAGACAAGAGTACCCTGCCTGTTTTGACTGTACTGTGTTTGCCCTAACCTATACTTATAGGCCGTATACAGACCGCTGGCACAAAAAATATTATCGTGATCTCAACAACCGAAACAGTTTTAATTATTTTAGAACTTTGCTTACGACGTTTTCTTGAGGGCTGTGTTGTGCACAAAACCCCCCGACGTTGTTTATAGATCAAGTGGGCTCTTACAGAGGTACCAGATCGACTATTTTGAGTTTTTGGAAGTTTTATATTATTCCATACTATGGAAGGGCAAAATCCTTTTACTACACCTGGACAGCCGGTACAGGTAGCAGTGGGAGCAGCGCAACAGGCTCAAGGGCCGGCAGTACCGATCCAGACTGCGGCCCCAACGCCGCCACCACCTGAATTAACTACTCCACAGGCGCAGCGGCCAGTACAGATGCCAGCTCAGTTTCCCCAGCAACCCCCTCAGGGAGGGCAGATTCCAGCCCAGTACTTTACGCCCCAGCCAGTGCCGCCTCACGCAGCAGGACAGTTCACGCCTCAGACGTTCTCTGCGTATAACCCATACCCGCAACACACCCCAAAGAGCGCCGGGGGGGTTCAGTATCAGTTCCCCCTTCCTAACCCACCAGCAGCGGACAACGGGTACTCAGGCCCGAGAATTAACCCAATGACAGGGGAACCTTATGTCTCTAGGTGGAAAAAAGAGTGCGAAGACGAGAGGGTTAAAACAGCGGCTTTAGAGGCTAAACTGGCGGCAATGCAAGACAAACTGTTCGAAATGAACACAGCTCTGGCACAGTCACAGGCTCAAACTGCGGAGGCAAAAAGGGATGCTGAGTACGAAAGGAGACTGGCGGCAGCAATTCAGCAGGCGAACGGAGATCGTGACACCGACCTGGCTAGGCTTGGACAAGCGATGACAGAGGCGGCGTCAGCTGAGCAGGCAGCCCCCAGGGCGATTCACTTCAGTGAAGAAATGACGAAGGCGGCTGCAGAAAAAAGGAACCCAATGGCACTAAAGAGGGTGTTTCGTAAAGAGGCGAAAACAAAGAAGACGGCGGCGGCTGTAGAGGCAGTGGAACTGGCAGAGGATGACACCACTGGCGCAGAGGACACTTCTGGAGAGAGCAGCCAGAGTGAGGACAGGAGATCCAGGCAAAGGACAAAACGAGAAAAGGCTAAGAAACTGGCGAAAGAAATGAAGACATACAGTGGAGGACAGGCTGGGGGATCAGCGACCAGCCCGGGACCGAAACTGCAGCCAGACACCTCAGACCTTGCAGCCTTTAGGGAGATGATGCGTGAGCAGTCAGAGCAGATGCAGGCGACGTTCCAGCAGCAGATGACAGCTCTTCAACAGCAACAACTTCCAGTGGTGGGTAAAGCACCTCAACCAGTCTCTCAGACACCAGATTTTACAGCCGCAGCGCCAGAAGCACCAGCAGCAGCCGCCGGAAGTATGGCTGCCCCAGCAACCGCTCTCCCAATTTCACTCGCAGCAGCGGCTCCGAATGCCTTGCACTCGCTGATGGCGGGGAGACCAACTGCGCCGACAAACCCAATGACAACAGCCAGTGGAGCTCCCCCTCGTACACCGAGAGCAACCCCACGTCCTCAGATGGCACCTCCAGCACCGCCCGCGCAGAACACCAGGCCTGCAGTGATCACGCCGAAAGAAATGTCGTCCAGATTCCGCCTGAAAGCAGCAGTCAGCAACCTCAGACTGGTGGCAGTTCAGTACCAACTCGCAGTGCCAAAGGAGTGTATGGAAATGAGTAAGGTGGACCTGCTAGTGCTGGCAGCAAAGGGGCACAACGATGGGCTCCTAGACCTCCGCGCTTTATAGCGGGGAGGCACCCAGCGACAACGATTCTTCAGAGTGAGATGCCTGGTCTTGCTTATGTGCTAGGAGGCAAGCACAAGAGCAAGAAAAACGGCTAAGTACAAAACGCAAGAGTACTCAGTACGGAGTACAGTAGGACCGATCAGAATGATGTTGATGTGAGGTGCCTAGCCTGTTGTACGGAGTACTCAGTACAGTTGAGTTATGGAAAGAGTTCCTGAATGTATAAGAACTCTAAGTGTAACCAGTTTCGGGGATGAGAACTGAACTGAAAAGTGTAACATAAAAGTAAAGAGCCGTAACTGCTGTATATTGTGTATTGAAAGCATGCACTGAAAGCAAAAGCATTACTAGAAAGAATTACGAAACCGAATTCCGATAGTAGACCAATCGAAACCATACCTCGTGCGGTCGTTTAATAAGTGTAGATAAGATAAGTCCGAAACCGTAAAGAAGAGAAAAAGCAAGAGTGTAGACTCCCACAAAATGGTAATTAGTCCGTTTTTTCACGTTGCTTCCCTGTTGTTTTGCGCATATTCTGATTGAATGCAACCTTACCTCGCGTGATTAGCTAGCCTAGACCGTTCTACGAAATCGGGAATGCCTGTTCTTGTGCTTGCGTTGCGCGGCGTTGGTTGTGTTTGAGGGTTCCAGGTACTCTTGGGACCGCGTTGGCGTGAAGGAATTCAGCCCAGCGACGATCTTTTAAGGTGCGAGCGTTGCCTTAGTCCTAGCACGCATAGCACGCGTGTGTCGCGTATACGTAATTTTGGACTCGCAGGTGCGGGAAAACCAAATCTTCTCCGTTTTTCGGCAAATCCGACCCTTCGCGGCGGAAGCGCTGCGCAATTTTTTCAAATTTTGCGTGGCCTTTGCTGAAATTCGGGGTTGGTTCGGGATTTCGCCTACCTTTAATTGGGCCTTCTAGTCCCCCCTATTCGGGAATCTCCGCGCTTCGGTCGGTGTGACCGCTTGTGCCCGCGCACAAGTGGCAAATTCCTGGAATCGGGTGCTAGTTGCCACACCGACCGCTTTTCGGTTGGTTAATTCACTTTAGCTAATTGGATCTCACGCGTAGCACGCATACCACTTCAATGTATTCAGATGGAGAAGTCAGTCGGTCGGGCCGTCGTGGAGGGGGTCGGGCCGGCGCCGCCCCCGGCTCAGCCGTGGGGTCCGGTCAGTCGGGGTCTCGCGCTGCGGGTCTGTCGGTCGGCCCGGGCTCTTCGGAGTTCTGGGGCGCGGCTGGCAGGTCGGACAGCCGGGATTGGCGCTCCCGTGAGAGGGGGAGGGGAGTGCGGCGTGCACTCGCACGCCAATACGGCGGTGAAGCCCTCGAGGTTACACCGGCGCGCACGCCCCTGAGGGCCCCTCCGGGGTTGTCTGGTGAGCCCCCCAGGGCCTCACCACTGAGAACCCCCTCACCAGCGAGAGTCAGTGGGGCTGAGCCAGTGTCCGAGCTCGCATTGAGCTCGGCGCTACGGCAGCCGGCGCGCCGGAAGCGTGCGTCGCCCGAAGCTCCGGCACCGGCGGCGAGCGCCAGCTCCGAGTCGGACTCGGACCGCTCGGCTAAGGGACTGAACCCCTCAGCGGCTCCCTTCTCCCCACTCCCTGCGTCCAGCAGGAGTGCGGGCAGTAGGCTCGTCCGTCAGGAGCCGGCGCCGGGACCGGTAGCGTCCTCCCTCTCTCCCCTCGTGGAGTGCGAGCAAGGGAATCTCACCAGCGCCCCAGGGCGCTTTGAGATTTACCGAGCCAGTGACTGTAGCCCCCCTGCAGAAGGGGAGTTTGACGATGTCCGGCGCTCAGAGCGGCTGGACGTCGTCCAGTCAAGTATCTCGGGCACCTACCCTTTTGCAGGGTATTTGTAGATGGCATCATGATTTTCTCAGCTGAGGTTCCGGGTAAGAGCGCCCATGAGGTACATCTCGACCACCTCCGCCAGGTCTTAGAGGCGTGTCGAAAGAATTCCGTCTATCTTAAAAAGTCAAAAGTCAAACTGTGCAAACGAGCAGTCCGGTTCCTAGGGCACGTGGTGGATCGGGATGGATGCCGCCCACAGCAGGATAAGGTCGCGTCAGTGCGCGACTGGCCAGACCTAGAGAC
Organism: Cymbomonas tetramitiformis; assembly: GCA_001247695.2. Classification (NCBI taxonomy): domain Eukaryota; kingdom Viridiplantae; phylum Chlorophyta; class Pyramimonadophyceae; order Pyramimonadales; family Pyramimonadaceae; genus Cymbomonas; species Cymbomonas tetramitiformis. The sequence continues at coordinate 107,356 of LGRX02000978.1, forward strand.
CGTCACACACGTGCGACAGTTCCTGGGCATGTGTGGCTTCTACCGAAGGTACATCCAGAACTTCGTTTCGCAGACCTCGCGTACCCGCTGACCCGCCTCACCAAATCCGGCGTGGAATGGACCTGGGGCGAGAATGAAAAAGCAGCATTTAAACAGCTGAAAACTGCTTTGATTTCCTCCCCAGCCTTGGCCCTACCCGATCAAAAGGGCGCAGCAGACGGTTCCAGACCCTTCTTCGTACAGACAGATGCCAGTGGAGTAGCACTAGGGGGTGTACTCATGCAGGATCAGGGACGAGGCTTGCAGCCCTTGGCCTTTGAAAGCCGGCAGTTCTCCAGCGCAGAGCAGAACTATCACGCTGGGGAACGAGAGCTTTGTGCCATCCATCATTGTACCACGGTCACCTGGAGACATTATCTGATTTTTACATCATTTAAGCTCATGGGGGACCATAAACCCCTCCAGTGGCTCTTCGCCCCAGCTAGGGAGCTCAGCCGACGTCAGGCTCGCTGGTACGAGGACTTGGTAGAGGTAGGAGTCCATCAGATGGAGCACGTGCCAGGGCGCTGTTTGGTAGTACCGGATGCGCAGTCCCGGCGACCAGACTATCAGGAAATGTCAGCCAGGGAAGGTTTGAAGGAAAAAGGGATAGTGGATCGCGCCACGGATGGGCCCAGAGACTCCGAGCCGAAAGGCAAGGGGTCCGAAGAGGACGAGGATCCTACCTCTGTCCTCGGGACAGTGGATCGCGCCACAGATGGACCCAGGAACTCTGAGCCGAAAGGCAAGAGATCCGAAGAGGACGAGGATCCTACCTCTGTCTTAGGCGCCACCTTCGAGTATAGTGATTCCGAGGACGAATCATTCCATCCCACCAGTCCGGCACCGGTCATTGGTGAGCTCACCCATCTGAACGGGCTCACGTGGGTAGAGACGCCGGCCCTCTGGCTGGACGCAGCTGCCACCCTAGCAGTAGGCGAGAAGTCCTTAAGGGATGCCGAATCGCTAGCAGTCATGACCAGAGCAGACCGAGCTAGGGAACAGGCCGCAGCAGAAGTCCAGAGCCACCCGGAGGCAGCGAGAGAAGCGCCGGAGACCGACGAGTTCCCCCATCCTGAGACCCAGAGTCATCCGAAGGCAGCCGGAGAGGCACCTGAGCCCGTTAATAAGCCCCCAGAAGGTAGCTCCCACTACAACCAGGTCGTAGATCGCCAGGACTGGAAGCTGATCAGGGAGCGCTTTGAGGAGATAGCGGCCCAGTACGGGATGTTTGACGTTGACGCGTGCTGCGACTCCATGGGCGTTAACCGGCAGGTTGACACCTATTGGACCGACTGCTTGAAGGAAAAGTGGCGCGGGAAACACGTTTGGTGTAACCCCCCTTACACGAAGGATTCGGACTTGATAGAAAGAATTCTTCGGCATTTCCTTGCTGAGTGGCGCGCCGATCCGGAAAACACCTCGGCAATGTTCCTTCTACCAGACTATGACGCTCCCTGGAGGCGGTTGATTCACCCCAAATATGGGCTTCATCCGGTCAAAGTCTTTGATATGAAGGACGAAAAAGGTCGTCCCAACCACCTCTTCGAGTCTCCCGATGGAGGTCGGCCCCCGCTGCGCTGGCCGGTCCTTCTGGTTTGGGCCCCAGCAGCCAGTAGGGCAAAGCCCCGAGCGCCACCTGCGCGAAAGGACAGTGAGACGGAACCCAACGAGCCTTTAGTCACTACAGGGGTTGCAGCGAAGGTCAGGGCAGCGTCAGGACCACTGAAGGCTAATGAGTTCGTCCGCGCCTTGCAAGCGGAATACGAACGCAGCCCGTACCTCAGTTCGTTGAGAGAAGAACTGATCGCAGCCCCACATCAGAGGACAGACACGTTTCGCATGGTAGACGACATGATTTGGCGAGTGGCAGAAGGGCGGTATCAGCTGGTACTAGCTCAGGATTCCCCCCTCAGAGAGCTGGTGATGCGCGAGGCACACGAGTCCCCGGCAGCAGGGCACACAGGAAGGGATAAGACACTGGACAGGGTATCCTGTCGTTTTTGGTGGCCACGCATGAGCAAGGATGTCACCGCAGGGTAGAAGTCTTACCGTGGCGGGCCGGCCCGGGGCCGCAGAAGCTCGCTCCGGGCCGAAACCGGGCCGAAGGGGCTTTCGCCCCCGGGCCGCACAAAAATATGAGCCGGCCAAACTTCGGCCAAAAATATAGGCATTTTATGCCACTTTTTATCAAACCCCCATACTTAATTTCAAAATTTCGCGCCTGCGGCGGGCATTGTTCTTCCTTGACCGTTTTGGCCGAAAGCGGGCCAGCGGAAATATTGTTTACGGGCCGTAAAGAATTTTGGAAGACTTCTACCCTGTGTCACCGACTGGTGCAAATCCTGCGTCGTGTGCCAGCAGACCCGGCCGCGCAACGGGTATCCAGACGGTCAGCTTAACCCCCTGCAAGTCCCAGTAAGACTGTGGCAAGTGGCTAGCATCGACTTCGTCACTGGGCTGCCTCGCACAGAGCGAGGGTACGACGCGTTTGCTACCTTCACGGACAAGCTTTCCAAGATGGTGCACGTAGTCCCCATGCTTTACACTGACAGCTCGGCTGCTCAGATCGCGCGCATGTATTTCGACCAAGTGTGGCGTTTGCACGGCGCTCCCATGAAGATCGTCTGTGATCGGGACTCCCGCTTCAGAGATGAAATGCATCTCGAGCTACACCGGTTGATGGGAGTCCAGGTTGCCTCTACCACGCCGTACCACCCACAAGGTGATGGGCAGGCAGAGCACACAAACCACACGGTCGAACGTATGTTACGCGCGTATGTCGACGCCAACCAGCACGATTGGGATTTGTGGTGTACCCCGGTCGAGTACGCCATCAATGACTCTCGTTCCGCCGTCACGGGCTTCACCCCTTTTGAACTGACGTACGGTCACGCTCCGGCCTCTCAGCTAGACTTCTTCGTGGAGGCAGCACTTGCATCACGGAGAGGCCGAGCTAAGGGGGGGAGGGGCGCAGCAGTGAAAAAGGGTACAGCCCACGAGACAGCCCGCCAATTTGTTCGCCAGTTGCAGCTCGCTAGGGAAAAGCTGCTCTTGGCTCAGCAGCAGCAGATCGCCCAGTACGACGCGCGTCACAAGTCCAGGAGTTACGCAGTAGGTGATGAGGTTTGGGTAGACGCCACGTACCTCACCCAGCCGGGCGACCGCGGGTTGCACAAGAAGTTGCTTAAAAAGCGCCTCGGACCCCTTCGGGTGCTGGAAGTCTTTCACAGCGACAGGCAGATGGCCCTTCCCGCGAGCGATAGGGGCGCACCGTCGGCCTATAGGTTGCAGACGCCTAAGCAGTGGAAAGTGCACGATGTGTTCACCGTGGACCGGCTTTCGCCGGTAGAGTCGAGTAGCCGCTTTGTCGAGAGAGCTAAGGAGATCCCCCCTCCTCCGTTGGACGTCAGTGGACGCAAGGAAACCCACGTCGAGAGGGTGGAGCGTTCGCGTACGCGCCAGCGTCAGGGCAGGAGGTGGACGGAGTACCTGGTCAAGTGGACAGGGATGCCCCGCAGTGAGAACGAGTGGAAGACCCGAGAGGATCTGGAGTGGGACGGAGCCGGTAGACCCGGCGTTCCCAACCGGGCGTTGTTGGAGTTTGAGAGGATCGAGGCTAAGAGAGTGGAGCGAGAGAAGCTTAGGGTCCGTAAGAGGCGCGACGAATCCGCAGGAGCAATGTGGACCACACTTTCGGAGGAGCTCAAGGTAGACGGCGCAATGCCATGGGTGCCAGAGGAGAGGTTTGATGAGGAAGTAGGAACTTTCGCGAGAGTATCTGCTCAGGGCACCCTGCCGCCAGTCAACGGAGCCGCAGCACTTGAGAAGGAGCCAGTCGGCCAGTCTAAAATTCTCGTATTGTTCTGTGGGACCGGGTCAGTCGAGAGGCAGTTTACTAAGCAGTTTCCCAACAGCGAAGTAGTTGCCGTAGACATTCAGCCCAAGTGGGGCCCCACACATTGCGAGGATATCATGCGATGGGACTACCGACAGTTCAGACCAGGACACTTCGACGTAGTCTGGGCTAGCCCACCTTGTACAGAGTACAGCCAGGCGAAGACAGTAGGCATCCGAGATTTGCGCGCTGCGGACAGGCGAGTTCGTAGGACATTGGAGATCATCCGGTACTTGAGGCCCGAAGCATACTTCATTGAGAACCCGAAGGGAAGAGAGCCCCACGGTTTGCACACGCGTCGATGCATGAGCAATCTACCAGCTCCGCACCTCGTCACGTACTGTAAATACGGGACCGCATACAGAAAGCCCACGCACATCTGGACCAACGTTCCGTTGCGCACACCCCTGCGAGTGTGCGATTCCGACACGCCTTGCGAATTCTTCCGGCAACACGGTAGGTACGTACTAGTACGTGAGACTAGATGTTAACGGCATACTAACGCCATACGTCTTAACGACCCGTTAGTACGTGCATATGATGCCGTTAGGACACCCCTAACACATGCATCTTATCTGGTTTTAGGATGCCGTTATGATGCTCATAGGACGACGTTAGAGCATACTAACATATGCATATTAACAGGCGTTAGGATGCCATTATGATGCTCGTGGGACGACGTTAGGACATACTAACACATGCACTATAACTGGCGTTAGGATGCCATTATGATGTTAATAGGACGACGTTAGGACATACTAACACCGACACCCTAAAGGCGTCCTAACGACATGCTATCTGGGACATAGTAACGGCATACTGATGTTGCTGTGGACGGAGTGTGCAATAATAGCAAAACAAGATTGGGAAACAATGCAAGCAAACGTGCTACAAAACTATGAAACAAGTTTGATTTAGTAGACTCGGTGCAGACTACACAAAGACATCGTCAAACTCCAAGGTACGCATCCACACCCAACCAAAACACATCAGAGCCAACAACATACCGGCAATCGAGGGCTGCCTGACGGGCAGTGCGGGCAGGGAACTTCACCCAGCATCTCAAGCCGACAAGAAAAGGTGCAGGCCCACGATCCAAGCGACTGACGGGGATCCTGCTGAGGGAGGTGAATATGCAGGAACCTCGATCTGCAGCAAGAATATGAGCGTGAAGCGACTCCGGCCAACTCCCAATCAACAGGTGTCAGTGCAAAGCACGACATATAGAGATATAGGGACAAAGAATCCCCCCTTAGGAATGTCAATAGCAATAGCCTGTATGGTGCAAAATCGGCGCCTCAAAGTAATAATCAATAACAATTGTGCTCTCAATATTTGCTTGAGTTGTACCTGGGCCACTCGCCGAAATGGGGGCATGCCTAGCCCTGACTTGCCATTCACCACGTGCCACCCAACAGAAGCAATGCTTCCTTGCATGTTCGGATGGGCACAGGACCCACGCCATTCACACCGAGAAGACAAAACCCGAACACAAGATTGTACCCTGCCTGCCGAGCATCTTGGGACCACAAGCCCCTCAGCCGTACTGCGCAGAAACTATGGCAGCACTGCACAACCCGAAGCGATAACACTATTACAAGTATTCTCTTAAGTTTTCTTAAGTTTGCTTAACTTTTCTTAAGTTTTCTTATCTTTTCTTAACTTTTTGCGTATAAACCCCCACAAGCCTCCATACGTATAAATTGTAGCGTTGCAATTAGCTATTGGCCGATGGAGTTAAACAACTGTGTCCCAGCAAATGCATCCCCACCCACTGCCAACGCATTCCACAAAATAAGAAGAACATCAAGGTCAACGCACCGCTGGTCCTGGCTGTACCACTGCCGTCTGGAGGCCCCTCGTGCCGCGCGCAAGTGGGGAGGTATTCAAAGGGCCGGCGGGAACGGGCTGCATTCTCTCTACAACAAAATAACGCCAGTAAAATTTTCAAGACAGAGTCTTGTAACAAGATTTGAATAATAAGTTCTACGTACGGCGCGCCCTACTTGTTTCAAATCGATTGTCCGTCCTTCAAGCAACTACCTCACCTAGTGTGACGCACGACCTGTTGTACGTACGTACTAGTATGACTGTATGTAGTGCGTGATGGGTCAAATAAACCTCCAGGCGGACATTTTCATGTGTATAATTACTTTGAGTCCCCCGCCACCCAAATTATACTTTCTTCAGTCACCAGCAGGACACGGTTTTGGCTTAACTTTCCTCAAGTTTTCTCAACCTTTCTTGTGTATAATTAATCGAGTCCCCCGCCGCCCACCATGCAATCAGCAGGACACGGTTTTCACTCGACTTTTCTTATCTTTTGCTCTGACGTACTCGCTCGCGTCCTCGCTCGTTGATACATCGATGTCCACGGGCATTCTGAAGGCCAGCTGATGACCGAATTGTATAAAACATGACACGCGGTATAATTTTCATGGACTTAAGAAAAGATAAGAAAACTTAAGAAAAGTTAAGCAAACTTAAGCAAACTTAAGCGAAAACCTTGTTCTAGTGTAACTCGCATAAATACTAGAAAAGTCATTACAATTGCCCAGCACAATAAGATTAACCACCTGACCACTTGTAATGCCAAAACCATGACTGTCCCCAAATTTGAATACCCCACAAATAACACCCATGACACCGAGCGAGGAACTAACATTAGAGACACCAAAAGCCAACAACTGTCAGGTGATAAGATAACAAATTACGAAGTCACCGAACCGCCCATTATACACATGATAAAGCAGAGCACACCACACACCGATAACAACAGTATGTCGGTGATAAGTATTTGCATGACTGCCTTAAATACTTGCAATACTGCCTCAATAGGCACCTGCGCAGCAATGAACCTGCAGCATGCCCCTGCCCACTCCACTAACCTTCACATATATAACACAAGCACAATGCATTAACTCCCGAACCGTAACTGATGCCATTACAGCACCTCACAGTGAAACCCATAACCATTCTCATAAAGCCAACACCACCAAAAGTGTTCATTGCGGCTCCCATAACATGACCGTTGATTTCCAGTGCGCAGCACCAGCCCAAAATAAACACCTCAGCCAGCTGCGAGGAACATTACCACCCACCCAGTTAAAACGAAATTACCACGATACAACAGCGAACCCTACAAAAACCCTAAAAATAGAAGACACAAATGACGGCACACAGCCCAATATACTGAGAGGGACATTAAAAAACTTTGGGAAATGGCTCAGGAGGGCATGGAGACAAGATACACAAAATATAGGGGCAAACTGCCGACATTCGACCACAAGCGAATTTCCAAAAATGCTCTACGTAAAAAAAATGGGAAAAATACTGAAATACATACTGAAATACATACTGAAATACATACTGAAATACATACTGAAATACATACTGAAATACTGCAAATTTTCTACACAATAACGGGACAACATGCCAAAAACGAAACCCACCCAGGGAAGAATATTAGGGGCGTTACAGTAGAGGGTTTAGGGCAATGCAACGCTGTAACCATAAACTCGGCACCAATACAAACTGAACGACGCGGCCCACGATGGGCACAACACGACATAACCAGGCCATTACAGAATGTTGCACTTGCCATAACCCCACTGCTCATTATGCTGATTGTAACATTAACACCAAGAGGAACAACACGAGGTCGTAAGGGGGAAACAAACAGCAATGAACACAACAGAAAAACGCACAGTCGTAGACGCAGGAGGAAACGGACTACAGCAAAAAATGCAGCAAAATGAAGCACCCAGCCACCCTACGGCTACAAACTGCTCAGACTAATTAACCGTAATGGTAGGCCCATGTTCATTAGAACAAGGAAGCCAGAGCAAGCGGTAACCACTATAAGGGAAGGCACCCCAACGAGAGGCAAGCGGCTAATGCGGATGATAAACCGAAGAATAGAAAGACAAGCCATGAACTGGGGACCAAACATGAAAGGTGGGGGGAGCCAAACCCACACGGAAACATACCCGTACGACACAACCACGAGAGGGCTGTTCGAAACGAAAGGCAGACTCAATGCACACCAAATTAGGCACGCCCACGCACTGTACGAGGACAACCCAATGCCACCCCTGGTGATAGCCACGATGAGAGAAACCCTCAAACCAGGAGACAACAGCAAACCACACACAGCAAAGGCGCTGCAGCTACTCAAGGGCTCTAGAAGCTTCTGCATACCGGTGTGCGATGGCAAACACTGGAGAGTGGTATTAGTAGGCCCGGACAGAGAAAACAACAAACTGAAACTGTGGATATATGACTCCTCAAATGGAAAAACCAGGACAACCCTGTACAATACCAAAAGACTGATAGCCGACATGAACACCTGATGGGCAGCACACCTGGCCAAAACACTGGGGAAAGAAATCTCAGTCGAACTTATGAACGTAGGCAACCAAAGTGCACAGGACCATTACAGCTGTGGGTCATGGGTCCTGCTGGTCACCAAAGCGTGGATGCACTTCCAAAGGACATGCCCAGGGGGACACTGGCCCACCCACTTCAATGAAGCAGTCAGCAAATGGGGAACCACCAACAGAGCAGCGGTCGATGCCTACAGGAAATCGATACAACGACCAGTAAAGGAGAGGATGACCGCCGCCGAGGGGCAAAGGCAAATGCCGGTGGACAGTCAGCAGGCAACAGAGATCCAGCAGCCCACCGATGGCCCAAACACAAACCCGGAGGTCGGAGAAAAAGCACCGCAAACCCAAGAGGGGAGACACAAAAGTGCTACAAAGCAACCAGGCATGTGGAGATGGCTCCACAGACTGGCCCCCGCAACACTGCCAAGCGACGACGGGAATGCACTGGGGGAACAGCAAGCACCGGAATCCCACCCAAACGAGGAGGAGGGGGAGATGGGGGACGAACCAACTGCACAATGGGAGAAATTTGTAGACACACGAAAGGAAGCACCGGTGGAAGGGCAGGGCCCCCAAGAATACCAGCCCCCCCTCACAGAACCGAAAAAGACAGACATAGGGGAAGACCGCCTGCACATGCTCACATGGAATGTAGCAGGGCAAAGTGATGCCTGCCTCGACCTTGCCGAAGTCGTCAGGGAAAAAAACCAAAACCAGCTGGGTCTGCAAGTGATAGTGCTTACGGAAGTGAAGCACGCACACGACAGTGCGATGAGGAGATTCAGAGACATGGGGTACACCGCAATAGGCACCAAGACGGAAGGGCGACAGAACAAGCCGTGAAGGGGGAGTAGTAATACTCCTCAGCAACCCCTACAGTCACGCACACAACCACCACGTTGTCCCTGCGAAGCACCTCGAGGGGTACCTCCTGCACGTAGTGCTGCGCCTGCCCGGGGATGTGATGTACCATGTACTGGGCATTTACAACCCGCCGGGAGCGGAAGAATGGAAAACCAGGAGCAAAATCCTCAAGTACACAACCAACCGACCTGCTCCGGAGAACCGCGGAAAAATCGAATGAGCACGTGGTTATAGGAGGAGACCTCAATGCGAGCAACACCAGCACGGGCAAGGGGGTAACAAAAACCGACAAGCAATGGACGAAACTAGCGGAGGAGCTGGACCTCCACAATGTAGGCCCGCCAGTCAACACCACACTGAATTGGGCGAAAAACAGAAACATTGACAGATGGCTAGCATATACCAAGAACCGTTGCTAAGATGGCTAGAGGTGGGGGCGCATGGGTACCAACACAAGTACGCTGCAGAACAAGAAAGACTGGGCCCCCTCAGGACGACAGCAGGAGCGTTCGTCGATGACCTACTCATACTGTGCCCCACAATTTTCCACATGAGAGCGCAGTTACACAAACTACAGGCATTCTCACAATGGAGTGAACTCAAGATTAACCTCACCAAGTCAGCCATAACAGGCATAAAGAACGGAGTCTCCATACCTGCACAACTCCATACGGACCTCAAAACGATTGGAGCGGACGGTAAGCTAAGCCACTTCAAAATACTCAAGCCAGACGACACATACAAGTACCTGGGGATACTACTGGCATTCTCAGGCAAATGGGAGAAAGAAAAAGAAGCCGCCAGGGAGGAGATGAACCACAGAATACAGGCACTGTTGCGTTCCCCATTAACGTTAGACCAAAAAGAATACTCACTGCATTCCGCAATATTGGGCAAGTTCAGGTACGGGCTGCACCTGGGGCTCTACACAGCGGGTGAGATAGACGACTTCAACAAAGTGATAGGCGGAGCCACAAAAAACATACAGGGCCTGCCCCGCAACGGAACGCCGAACATTTTTACCACACAGGAAAAGGAAAGGTTCGGCCTGGGCATGGTGCCACTCCAAGCGGTCTACGCACAGTCGATTTGGAGTGGGCTACTGGAGGCCATGCACAGCGAAGAGGACAGAGGAGCAGTACGGGGCCCGGCGTGGAGACAAATAAACCTGAGGTCAAGACTCAAAATGTCCCACGTCAGTAGGTCCACCAGAGGGCTGGTAGAACACCACTGCACCACACGCATGAATTGCACAGACCTTAACAAACTCTGGGGAGGACACCGGACAAAATACAACACACTAAGAAAACTCAATGCCCTGCTCATATACAACATTACGCCTCAGGGGACAGAGGGGATGTTCAAGCAGCTCCAAACCCCCGTACCAAAGATAATGGAACAGCTGAAGGGGGCGACCAGAAGAAAGTCTGATAAAGAAATGGAAGGGACAACGAGAAAAACGAAAGCAGGCAAAATAATGGATGGGGACCTACCAGCACCCCCAGACTGGCAGGCGATGTGCACAGACCAAACCGCCAAGCTCAGAGTACCTAAGGACACGCCAACCGCGATAAATTTCACGACGTGCCTTAAGCTATTTACACACTTCCCAGACCTGGCATTCCTTATAACCCAAGATGGCCAGCAGGCAATTAGCCAGGCTAACATTAGGGAACAGTGCACAGACGCGGCCCTCAAGGCAGACCGCAATGCCATACAGTAATCACTCAGTAATAAGAAAATCCGCCAATAAGGAAGTAGCCAGCTTTTTTGATTTCTTCACAATATTTAACACATAACACTCCATGTTTAAGATCTCTGTATAAATAATAAAGTTGCTAGGCTGACCTAAAATTCCTGTTTTCTTAAAATCGAGTGTTTACTGTAGCAAACGGCCTGGCGCACCGATACCCGTACCTGTGCGAAGCCCAACCGAGGGACATAGCGAAGCCGGGAGACTTCTATGATAGCAGCACGAACCGACGGCTGAAACGACAATACCGGAGTATTCCCTGTGCGGGACCGCTGGACCCCCACACAATGCGAACCAACCTCCCGCGCCTCAACCCGGAACAGCTACGGGCTAAAATGACAGAATGTGAGGCAAGGCTGGTTCCCAGAGAAGAGATTCACAGGCAACTCTCCCTACACCCGCTCACGAGGATTAATGAGACGGAAACCACCGGCCAAACGCAGGAGGAGGAGGGAGAGCTACAAGGCCTCCACAGACGCCCACGAACCAAGTGGATAGACGAAATAGACCCCATGGCTGAAACGATGGAAACATGCCGATTCGAAAAAGGCCAAACAATAGACAAGCCAAAGGAGATTGTGGCAATGAGGACCCTACTCATTGACCCAACGGACCCCCACTCCCTGGTGACGCAGTACAGAACTCAGTGGCGGCATTCAGACGGGAGTGACTCCTACGCATGGAGTACACGGGAAACCATAATTGGCTACCTAAAGCTGGCCAAACGAAGGGGCCAAAGTGCGACCACCTTCCCAACCCTGAAAAGAAGACTGCAGGCAAGAGGCTCCCAGGTGACCCACCCCACAGGACTCAGGGAAATACTGGCTGGAAAGCCACACATACAGTAATCACTCAGTAATAAGAAAAGCCGCCAATAAGAAAGTAGCCAGCTTTGCTGGGGGGGGGTACCCGATTTGGTGAATATTGCTGGCTGGCTTTTTTGAGCTATGAAATATGGGGTGATAAGAAATATGGGCGCTGGCGCCATATTTCTTATTGGTGCGCCGCAGGCGGAATTTTTTCAAAATGTCGCATTTTCACGGGTTTATCACTGAAAATTTAAGAAAATCGCTGGCTGATTGAAAAAAACATGACCCACTATTCTTACGATTTTCATAGGACGCTGGCGCTGGCGGGGGGGGGAGGGGGGATGGGCATCCAAGTTGGCGAATATTGCTGGCTGGTCCCAAATCTCCGGTTTTCTTATTACCGAGTGATTACTGTAGGGCAGGCCTGGCCCACACTACATGCGGGGAACCTCACCCTAGACCCAACCGAAACCAACCCAGAGCAAGACATTGCGGACAACAGAGAACACCACTGCCAGATACGGCTAGAGGGGGAACTTGCCCACAGCTACCATAGAAATGGGAAGTACATAGGTACCCTCACGAAAGAAAAGGTCCTCAGGCTACACGAGAGGTACACCCAAGCAGTGGGTACTACACACAACCAAACCCCGCACCAAAGCACACTACGCACGGAACTGTGGGAGGACCATAGGATAAAGGTCTCCACGTTCGAGGAAGAAGTAGGGCACCTCCTCATTAGGTACTCGAGCAAGGAAGAAAAGGAGGAACGCAAAAAGAACCTACAAAACCACTGGACGTTTCCTGCCCAAATGCAAAGGGCACTACAACAGGCATTCGGAATAACCACTGAACTCTTTGCCTCACCCCTCAATGTCCACCACAACACCACAACGTATTATGCCAAGTACGACAGGGACAAGGTGTTCGGGGCCAGAGGCTCAGCCTGGACGACAAACTGGATGAAACTGGGGGCCTACCAATTCAACCCAGAATACACGCCACAAGACCTCAAAAAAACATTGGACTTTGCCATTGCGGCCACCACCACCCAAGACCCGGTGTTCGGGGTCGGAGTATACCCGACATACGAGAAAACTCCATACAGGAAACTGTACAACGCACACGCGGGACACCTAGTACACGAACTATTTGAGATACCACAAGGCAAATTCACCTTCCTGCCTCCTGGCCACTGGATGGGTCCTACCCACCAACAAGCGAAACAGTGCAACTGGAACCTCAGAGTACTGATAGTCGCCAACAAAGCAGGGTGGCAAGCCCACTGTGGTGACCCAGATGCTGCCGTGGAGTACATAAGGAGGGCACTCACGACTTGTCCGCAAAGCAAGGTCCGCACGACCACAGCCGTCAGGCAACCAATGAGGGAGGCGAACCTGCACGACACGAACGACCCAAACCAAGAAGGACGCACCCAAAGTGTGGACTGTGTGGTGGACACAAGACCATGGCAGCGATACGAGCTCCCGGAGGGGAAGCTAAAGGACATGATAAATGCAAGGGGAAGAATGTGCAACACAGGGCCACATATACGGAACGACCTCTGCTCCCAGTGCTATAACGTACAGGCAGCAGTTGAAACCTGGTGGGAGGACAGCCACCTCCACGTGGAAGAAGGACCAGCCAAGTGGGAACTCCTCCCCGGAAGCAGGGGAGGAAAATGGGACATACACCCCCCACCATACAACAGGTGACGGATGCGAACACCTTGCACACCAGGCATGCGAGACAGACGGATGCCCAGACCGTATGGGACAAGGTAGCGAGGTCAAAAGTAGTCAGGTACCCCACTGACTTCTGGCCCGAACACGAACCGAAGGTCCAAGGGAGAAGATGGAAGCTAACAAGAGACCAAACAGCGGACCCCAGGAACTTGGCCCCGAGTGACACACCAGCACAACTGACATACCCTCCCCTTCAAAGGGCACACGAGGCAACCTCGTACTTGTACACATACGGAAGCAAAAGAGAGATTGAAACAAACGAAGGAGGCAAAGAATGGGCCTCAGGGGCCGCGGTATGGGACCCCAGGACAGGGGAAGCAGGGGAGGCGCACATGATTCGCTGGGAAGGTGAGGACCAAGAGGTGAACAGAGCCGAGCTCCTTGCGATACAAAAAGCCGCGACACTCCCGCCGCCACCAAGTGGCAAAGGACTCACCATTTGTACGGACAGTGCCAACTCTATTAGACAACTGGAGAGCATGAGAACGAAACCCCACAGCATGGAGCACCACCAACAGAGGGACCTCCTATATGCCATACTGGTCAACATTGAGGCATTGGTAGCAGCGGGGCACACCGTCTCATTCCTGAAAGTCAAAGCACACACGGGAATTAAGGGAAACGAAAAAGCTGATGAGGCAGCCAAGCAAGCCTGCACCACAGGGACCCTCACGGAAGCATGGGACAATGACGAAACAATAAAAGTCAAACCCATGGTACCGGACGGGGACACGGACAGCAATGAACTAAAAGGAAATCTTGCAGTACAAAAATACGTGACCACACTGCTCCGTGAACGGCAGGCGCAAGGAGAGAACAGACTCTCCGCAAAAATGGCCGAACTGCAGGGGGAACCCACAACCTGGACCCACCAACTGAAAAACGTTTTCAGGTGGGAGGCGCACCATGACCAAGCACAACAAACGGAAGAGGAACGAGCGATAATACGGGATCCGACGCCCAACCAGCAGCAACGGGCCGACCTGGCCCGAGAGGAAGAAGACAGGGTGTGCATTTATTTTGGAATAGAAAAGTGACCTTCCTGGAATAGAAAATAAAATTTTTATTAATTAATGCAGCCTGAAAATTTTATACCGTCCCTCGAAAAATTATTATAACAATGATGCCAAAGGCATATATGTATATCGGGAAATATTGGGGAAAATTTTCGTTTTTTTTATTCGTCCACGAAAAAGACGATATGTGGCAGTTCAATTTCATAGTTAAAATTTTTATGCAAATTTCTTGAAGCGGTGAACAAATTCCTAGATATAACATTTTTAAAAATTTGGTACCTTCGAGCAGTCACTATGCAATGCCTTGGGGGGCAAGGGGGGGGGGGGTCATACAGGTGCCCCGACTACCTTGGGGGGGGCGAACATTGCTTTGGGAAATGTCATATGTTAAGTACACGACCCCCTCAGAATATAAATTTCTCTTTCGTGGATATAACTGGCGATAAGAGGCTGGAGATATCGAATGTCGAAAACTGTAGCTGATGTGGCGCAATGCAGTTCCCATCTTCGATGCAGTTCGTGAGACATTAGTCGGAGAGAATTCGGTATTATAAAGATATTCATCTTAACCGTTCGCTGAAAACGTGTAAATTTCTCTACTTAATCGTGCGCACCCGCGAAAAAGGTTGAAGTGGTTTACGCCACATTTCTTGGGTGGCATATGACTGCTTTCTCGGGACTTGCGTTTATATATTTTGTTGAGAGAATCTTCAAAGGGAGACGACAGACGCATACGTGATACTCGTACAGTACAAACGCTTCCAATTTCCCCACTGACGAAACACTTTCCCCATTGTCGTATTACGGGTACAGATGCGATTTATGAAGGCGCGTTGCGTTGGACCCTCCCGTCTCCTCTTCTGTATCAATACGGAAAAGTTTTTTAAGACTGAGCCCAGTGTAGGGGGCTCCGCCCCCCACACCCCCCCGTAAGTACACTTTTTTTTGGACTGCGCCCAAATACTTTCGCTTTTTTTGTTCATACATATCCTACATATGCACCTACTTTCGGTAGTCGTCTCGTATCACGGCGCGTCATGAATTTCTATCACATATGTTAGAGAGTCGTATATCGCGGAATGCGGTGATTCGATATCACATATTTTCGGGAGGCGTCTTGCACGGCGTGCCATTCATAGCACATATTTTCGAGAGTCATATGTTGCGGTATGCGGTGAATTGTTATCACATATTTTCGGGCGTCGTCCAGCACGGCGTGCCACGATTTCCTAACGCATTTTTTCGAGAGCCGTATACTGCGGGATGCGGTGAATTGTTATCACATATTATCGGTAGTCGTCTAGCACGGCGTGGTACGAATCCCTAGCACATATTTTCAAGAGTCGTACATCGCGTAATGCATAACAACACTTTGCACACGAAAATGGGGCAAGGTCATCTCAATCACGAAAAGCATACATTATTACGAGGCACTCGAAATTACGAGGGTTCTTGAGAAATTGTTCAAAGCTCGATGCCACCGGTTGCACCGATGCGGAGATTTCACCCCTACCACCTTGGCTACCCTTCGTCGCGCGAGCACCACTTTTCCCTTTCCCACGGCCGCCACGCCCTTGTCGTTCTTGAGTGACCGTATCGCCCGCGGCACGAGCACCACTTTTCCCTTTCCCACGGCCGCCACGCCCTTGTCGTTCTTGAGTGACCGTATCGCCCGCGGCACCGGCTCCATTGCCTCTACTGTTGGGTTGTGCCTTTTTAGCGGATTTGCGACGGGGCATCCGTTTCACGGCCGGCGGTTGTTTCCATTCACGAGTCCGCCGATCAAATGCATCTAACCATCTTTGGAGCTCCGGATCCGGCTTAAGATTCAGCAAATGAGATAGCTTTGGCATTTGCCCATCGGGCCCGGGTAATATACGAATGCAGCTGGACTTCTTCACACGCGTCATCCCGACATAAAATGCTTGAAAGCATAGGTTGAAGACATTCTTCGGCGTTTGGGTTAGATCTAATATAATTTTGTCCACGGTTTGGCCTTGGAATTTGTGAAAGGTCAAGGCGAACGCAAGATCAAGCCCATGAGTTCGATAATATATCTTACTTTTGCGGGAGGCGCGATTCACGGGGAGTTCCTCGAGACGATTGCAGATCTTAACTGGAAGTACGATACTGCGCGGACGAGTGACATTCTCACGCATATTTCCCTGGCTCGCCGAGTCTCGAAGCTCGGGAGCTAATGTCGCTCGATCGGACCAGTTTGTGGAATCCAGATGCTCAATGAGAACATTGACCGCGTAAGGCGGCTCGATCCACACCTCCTCGCCAGGATTCGCATTGTTGATTTTCGCCGCATCGGTGGACCTGCTGTCATCTCGGAGAATCAGGCTGTGGAATTTGGCGGGCGTGCCGCTCGCTAAACCACGCGAAGGATTTAAGTCGTTGTTTAGAATAATTCCAGGCGCACCGGCCACGAAAGTGCCTGTCAATTCGGGAAATTCCGACCGGATCACGTCTTCATGTCGGGAGTCCAAAAGTGTGGTTGCAATAGGTCGCTTCCAACGAATTATCGGTTGTCCACTGAGCCGCGCAAAATGCCGTGCACGCACATCATTGATAGCTTGTCGTTGCCGATTGCCAGTCACTGCCACCGTCGCGAAGAGCCAATCGCGGTCCATTTGTACATCCGATGCCGTGAGCACCTTCAGCCGGTCCAAATCGGACTGCGTAATGGGTCGTTCCTGCGAACGGCATCGTTCAATGAAGCGGACGTGATCCGGGTCACTAGCTGCTCGAACCTCCGTACGAACATCAACACACCAATAATGTTCGCGGTCGCATGCAAAAACCGCGGAAGGATTCGGTATTGAAAGAAAATAAGATTTCCAGGAGGTATTAAAGTGATCGGAAATACCTGTTCGGTTAATGGATAGCGCCGGATAGCCTGGAATAGACGACCAGCTTTCTCAGCCACATCAAATGATCGTTGGCCGGAAAAGACGTTTAAAGCTTGTTTGTACAACGATTTTCCCACGGGGGCTAGTTGTCCAAAATCGCCCACAGCCACCACCGCTAGTCCCCCCCATTCAGTTTTGGCCTGGTCGCCGACTCGTCGGATTTCGGCACAACGATCTTGAAGATGTCCATACAAGCATGCCTCAACCATGGAGATTTCGTCGATAAGTAATATGTAGGCGGTACCGGGGCCAAGGCGCACCGCGTACTCCGCCTTCGTGCCCGGATTCATGGCCTTCAAAGGCACCGCCCTGCAAGCTTCCGTGGGCTTCATATCACCCAAGTTATGAATGGTCCGCGCACCTGGGATGAGAGCCGCCGCAACCCCCGACGGAGCGCAGCAAACCACGGTGCCATCATGACCGGATAAAAAATTCGCGGCGGTGCACAAGGCTTTGGCGACGTAACTCTTGCCGGTGCCCGGTCCGCCGTCCCACAAGGAAGTCATCGGTGGAGGTGGAGGAGGCTTGCTCTGCGCCTCGGCGGCCAGACATAGGGATAACCATGACAACACGGGGGTGACCGCATCACGTTGACCTGCGTTTAGATCGGTGGTGATTAAAAACGAAGCTCCGTCGAAGTCGCCTACCACCATTATGGCCAATCCGCCCCACGTATCACGCTCCTCCATAGGCATTCCTTCCACCGCCAACCTCCTCGCACAAAGCTGTTGTAAGCGGGCGAAGAGAGCGGCATCGTCGTATACGCACTTTGGAACGAGAAGCAGCCGACATTTGAAGATGGCATGATCCGCTGGGATGGGTCCGGTGCCAAACAAAGCGTCATATACGTTAGGGCACATCTCGTGAGCAAAGGCCCCAGATTCATCGGAGGGGGTGGAAGGCATGCGGAGGCATCCAATGTTGTCCGATGGAACGCCAAGACGGGATACCGATGAAAGAAATGTTGACACGCGAGGGTGAGGTCGTTTCGCGTCCGAAAGAATGACAAAGGGGCGTGCTGCTCGATGACGAGATGGACCGTCGCCTGTTTGTAGTCGAAGCCACCCAAGGAGGTGATCGAAAATCTTGGCCTCGGTCTTGGATTGAAAGTCGGCGGGACAAACTCGAATGTGAGGATCGACGCCTGCTCCAATATCATGAGGCGAAGCGGTCTCGGCCGTAGCGACAGTTCGTTGTTCCGGGATGGACGCGTCCGGCTCTTGTGCCATAACGTCCGCTACACGATTGGCATCTTGTTCGGTGTAGGATGAGACCAAATCAG
>LGRX02000980.1:0-31365 GCA_001247695.2 Cymbomonas tetramitiformis
TTGATACATTACACTTTCCATAGTTAACAGACTCGGTGCCGATTTGGGGACAGTGCCGATTTGGGGACATCTACCTCTACAGTGGACACCTTCACTTCCCGTTGGGCGTTGGGGGGCGTGAGAAGTCACAGCACGTCCTCGTCACGCGAGCACGATCGACGATAACGATGACGATGACGAATTCTGCGAAACGTGTGCCATGCCATGCGATGCCATGCCATGCCATCGGACGATTGGAGATGGAATAATCCACCGCATGACGCTCGCGCTCGCGGGTTCGGGTTGGGGATCGCAGGCACGCAGGAGGAATATGTACTAGGCGCTGTCGATCACAAATATGCGATCTCCACTAGGCGTCGATCCTTTTGGACAGCACGATTAATTACCATGCGATGTTAACATGGATATCGCCATTACATCATATGACCGCAGGATCATGTGCGCGACAGTGCTTTGCTTTTTGCTTCCCAGCATGCCATGCCATGACGCGTGGGTGGCGTCGCGGTACATACACGCGACTGTTGTGGCAGTGTCATCGTTAGCGTCTGGCGATCGTGAGATCGAAAATTCGACTGCGTCGCCCGTTGGGATTCGAGCTTTGCTGCTGCTGCTGCTGATTAAGGTAAGGTAAGGTAAGGTAAGGTAAGGTAATTTGGTTTGGCTGAAGATTATACTAGGCGCTGTCGATCACAAATATGCGATCTCCACTAGGCGTCGATCCTTTTGGACAGCGCGATTAATCACCATGCGATGTTAACATGGATATCGCCATTACATCATATGACCGCAGGATCATGTGCGCGACAGTGCTTTGCTTTTTGCTTCCCAGCATGCCATGCCATAACGCGTGGGTGGCGTCGTGATACATACACGCGACTGTTGTGGCACTGTCATCGTTAGCGTCTGGCGATCGTGAGATGGAACATTCGACTGCGTCGCTCGTTGGGATTCGAGCTTTGCTGCTGATGCTGCTGCTGCTGCTGCTGCTGCTGATTGACTAAGGTAAGGTAATTTACTTGATGCCAAGACGATAAAGGTCAGAGGTTATCGTTATCGTCTATCGCACGGTAGCCGTTTGCGTTCAATTTCTTTTTTTAATTTTCGCCAAGCCCTTCACTCGCGTCATCGTCTATCCTCATCGATCGATTCACTATTGTCATCGTCTCGGAATCTCGAAAAAATCGCCACTTAAGCACCCGGAAGTGAACGGAGTTCGTGAGCTGAGCGCAGAGGAGATAGATCGCTTGTATGCTGGTTTTCCACGGGATAAGAAATACGACATTATTTTGGCGGACCCACCTTACAGATACGAGAACAACAACGCGACAGGGGCGGCGGCGCACCACTACCCTGTTCTCACGATGAACCAGCTGGGCCATCTGCCGTTGGCGCGTATCGCTAATAAGAACTGCATATTGTGCCTCTGGACGACGGGTCCCCATATGCAACACTCTTGCGATTTGATATCGCAGTGGGGATTTAAATACCGCACCGTGTTGAGCGTATGGATTAAGCGGTCACAGAATGGGAACATTTCGGTAGGTTTGGGCTCCTACACACGTTCGTGTGCAGAGTTTATTCTGGTGGCGGTGAGAGGGAGCCCTCCGATCAGAAAGTGGCGGGCGAGCAAGACAGTCTCGCAACTCATCGCTGCGAAACGGGGAAAGCACTCCGTAAAACCTAAGGCTGCCTTTAAGGCAATGGAGAAGCTTTTCGCACGATCGCTGAAGAAGATCGAGTTATTTGCCCGATCCCCAAGAAAGGGCTGGGACGCATGGGGCAACGAGGTATAGCTGGATACGACTTTTGTAATAGGTCAGACAGAGTAAACAACAATAGGATCTATACAATATCTGCAGTGTATTGTATGAAATATGTGTAGAGCGATTTCCGGGGCTCCGCCTCCAGCAGGGTTTCCCTGCGTGGGCTCCCTGCGGTCGCACCCTCCGTACTTAATCCCTCCCCCCCTCAATAACCCTGCATACTTTTTCTCCGCGCTACATATACATACGGTGCACAATGCATAAATAGTACAAACATGGTGTATTTGTTCAACATGCAAACATTCCCACACACCTTCGTGCATACCTTCACATGCACTCACACACTCCCACACGATATACATACCTATTACACACAAACTCGTCCACATAATCCATTCCGTGTTACATGTATATTACACTCCACCTTCCACTCCAATCACACACAGCCTCACTTACATATATCGCACACAACCGGACACGCTATTCGCGCTATTCGCGCTATATATATATTCGCGCTATTCGCGCTATTCGCGCTATTCGCGCTATATATATATATCCGTTATATATAATCTATCTATCCCTTATGTATAATCTGTTATATATATATATACATTATATATATACAACGTATATATATATAACCTATTATATATATACCGGTAATTTTGAAAACACGCGTGACCTATGGGAGCAGCAACGTACGCTCATAATTATTACATTTTCGATTTTCGATCCATATTTGATTCGCGTTATTCGCGTTATTCGCCACACTCCACATCGCGTCTCTCCCGCTCGACGCACGCTCCATACTTAAACTCTCTCCCCATCAACCCCGCACGCTTCCCTTCCTTCCTTCCTTCCTTTCCCTCTACATGAGCAACATAATAATTCATGGCATACACGATTGATTATATTATATGCCGCGCGCGTACCTCGTCTCTTCTGCACTGTGCCTTCGAGCCTCCACGACTGGTTATATAATGTACCGCGCGCGTAACTCGTCTCGCCCGCACTCCGCCTCCAGCACGACGGATTATAAGTAATGCCGAAGACCAAGGGAAGGGTGAGCATATCAGGCCTGTTTATTATGATTATGCATGTTGCCACGACCTGGAGGAGACGGAACGAGAGGAAAGAACTAGGAACAGAAGGGACAACCCTATTCTCCCGGTCATCACGCACCCACCGGGCCCGAGGTCCCTGGTCAAGTGGGCACATAAGAGGTCTAAACGATTTGGGACTACACACCGTACTGCCGGTCTACACACCGCACGCGTCCCATACAGCAACATGAGCATACTTAAGGCACTCTTTCTTCTGACCTTACCGCCCCCAGTAGAGGAACAACCCGAACATAAAGATCAAGTGATGTATGGAGGAGCCACAGGAGAGGACCCGGTCGGTGACAAGAATGGGTGGGTGAGCTCCACAGAGATGAATCGGGTCATGCAAAGGTTACACGGCAGGGCCCATACATGTTGCTCTCTATATGATCTGAGACACGAGTTAACTATACGAGCCCGTACATACATGGGAGCGGAAACAGGCCAATGTTTAATTCCGGTATGTGACCATATGCATTGGCGACTGGTACTCGTGGACAAGATAGCATCGGGAAGGGTCTCGATACATGTTTATGACCCCAAACATGGCGACGCGCTGGCAGCGACGAACGAACATTTCATATACGAAACCGTAGCCGGTTGGGCAGCCACGGAAATGGGAGGGACACAGCTCGAGTTTTCCCTTATGAGGAAGCGGCATCAATATGACGACGTAAATTGCGGAATATGGGTATTGAGGATGGCCCACCTGTGGGGAAAATGGCAATCGTCGGGCAAATCCCTAACATGGTCGAACTTTGAGTCAGGCGAACTAGCGGGGTTTACTACGGTTGACCTCGACAAGACGGCGCGGGCCTACAGGACTAAATTTGCGTTGAACATCGAGTCACACACTGCTGGGGAGCGCCTCCCACGAGCCGCATCACAACCGGGTGCTCCATACTGTATAAACGTGGGCACCATCAACATCAACTCGCTTCAGGCACATTATAAGATCATGTCGGATCCCAACCGCGCAAGGCGAGGGGGGTGGGTGGACAAACATGACATAGCAGTCATGGTGGACACCAAGCTCAATGAATCAAAACTCCGTAACATGAGACACAATTTCTTCCCGGGATACAACGAGACACACCATACTCACCCAGAAGGGAAATGGGGGGTATCGATTTTCCCACAAGGAATCGATTTGCGTAACAGGCACCTCGTCCGAATGGGGAAGGCTACACCCTCTCCTTGTTGGAAGAATAAATGCGATCAAAGTAAACCTCAACCCAGGCAGTAGTATAGAACCTAGCACAGAGGCATGGTTCATCGGGGTATACTGCCCCCCCACAATCGTCAGGCTTGACTGCAGATGATATGAAGAGTTTTCACTATCAACTGAGGGCATGCATTCGGAATAATATGGACACGCCGTATTTTTACATCCTCGGGGATTTCAACGCAGTACTCAACCACCAACTTGACCATTACAATGAGGTAAGGGCGCCAACATACTCACTTTGTGATCGTCTAGTATGGAAGCTCATGGGGGAACTGGATGTGCATGACACCGGGGACCTGATAGAAGATAGACATGCACTTACACATTGGACGTATATCTCCAATAATAACGTAACTGACCCCAAAGATTTTTCAAGACGGCGGATTGATCACATTTTCACGAGCAGCCTTCGAGGGGTGGAGGCCACATACATTGACCCTACGTACACAGAGAATCCTCTGGGAGTCTCGTGGCATCTATACGATTCATACTCGGACCATAACCCGGTTAGCATTAAGATCAATCTACACACACTAGCGGGAGCCCTGAACCCAGAAGTCAAGGACCTCCCAACCATGACGAAGACCTACTACCCAGTGCGAGCCCAAGCGCTGAGTGACAAACGCATTATAGCTCAGTTGGGGAGCTTCCACACCAAAGTGGACTCGGAAGAACGGGCTCTACTTGATAATCCGGTGACGTATGACACCGTCACAAACCAGGTGGACATGTCTAAGCACACCAAAAGCCTGCATACTATTCTAGGGGACGTGCTTCCTAAGCCTTTCCAGAAGACTTTCACCCCGGGGAGGTTTAACATACCCATAAGCAAGGAGATGTCAGCCATCAGGTCCACCATCGGTCGAGTGAAGGCCGTGAGACGGGCAGTACTGGCATTGCATAGATGGGCATATAGCGATTCCCCATGCGCGGGTGGCGATCTGAAGAGGAAGTCACTCGCCTCTACCGCCAGATCTGCAGTGCGGAGGTACACAGACAAAGACCGATTGCTAAGGTTCCCGACCTTCATGGGAAGAAAGTTCAGTTTGGACGAACCGGAGGTGGCCGAATGGTTGGAAGAGGCGGAAGCAGTGCGGAAAGGTTTGTGGACGGCATATAGGCAGCAGGAGGCACAATTCCAACGGTGTAGGAAGGACAAATTCAATGAAAGATACAAGAAGGAAGCGTCCAAATACAGCCACCAACTCAGGGTGATGTGTTATCCAAAGGATAGCTCAGAGACAACCATGGCCGTCATGTTGGACTCCGGTGAGATCGTTGTGGACAAAGACGGTATTCTCAAAGCATACCATGACTCTTGGGAACAACTGGGCAGAAGTTCTCCAGAGAGTAGCAACCGGAGGCGCACACGGGGACTGGAAGATTTCGTCCGGGGTGTTCCAGCATACGACAAAATCAGAAGGCACGTGGAAGCCAGGTCCGGTGATATCACCAGGAGGGTGGCTGAGGAAGAGCTGACGAGCATTGTAAACTCCACCCCGAACAAGGCTTGCAACCCCCTTGACCAAGTGGAGATTGCCACTATTAAAATCATTTTCAACATTGCGGAGAAGGGGACGCCGCAAAGGCCGGACGATATGGATGAGGAATTGGTGGACACGTGTAGGGAAAATTGCACAAAACTC
Organism: Cymbomonas tetramitiformis; assembly: GCA_001247695.2. NCBI lineage: Eukaryota > Viridiplantae > Chlorophyta > Pyramimonadophyceae > Pyramimonadales > Pyramimonadaceae > Cymbomonas > Cymbomonas tetramitiformis. The sequence goes on from LGRX02000980.1 coordinate 5,741, forward strand.
CGGACCCTGATTCTGGGTTTAATTAACGCCGTCCTCACGACCCGAATATTTCCGGATCAGCTTATGCGAGGAGTGATTGTTCCACTCTTTAAGAAAGGAGATAGTAGGGACCTGGGGAACTACAGAGGTATCACCTTGCTTCCTATCATCTATAAGCTCATCACTAAGATCATCAACAACCGGATGTCGTCCATGATATCCGATGCCGACGGCATCACGCACGCGCAAGCCTCAGGTAGAGCAAACTTTAACTGCCTCACTCAAGTAAACGTTTTCAATAACGTGGTGAAACACGCTCAACGAACGGGCAAGTCATTATTTGTCTTATCGACTGACGTAAGAAAAGCTTTTGACACAGTGGACTTTGGGGCGTTTATCAACTCGCTGCGATACATGGGCTTCGACGAGAACGTTATGGACTTAATCCATAACCTACAAATGGTTTTCGAATGCACAGTGAGATCCCCAGTGGGCTACACGGAACTCTTTCCGATTGAGCAAGGGTGTAAACAAGGGTGCGCGTTGTCCCCCTTGAGGTTTAATATAGTTTATGACATTTTCCTCAAATATATCGAACACTCCGGCAAGGGTTACAAATGGGAGATGAACTACGTGAGAATCCAGAAGGCACAAGAGAACACGAGCGGAAGGGGCAACACCCTAAACATCCCGGGTTGTGCATTCGCCGACGACAACCTCATCATCAGTGACAACCCGGAGGAATTCGTGGACATGGTGAACTCGTTCTCAGCTTTCCTGCAAATGGTGGGCCTTCACCTTAGCCCATCAAAGTGCCACTACACGTCATACTTGCCCTACCGTGTCCTCTTTATTGATTTTCAAAATTAAATAAATATTTGGATTTTCTACGTCTTAAGGAATAGTTAAGGAAATAAATTAATGTTTCGCATTTAAAAGCAATAAAACAAGGAATAGTTACAAAAATATTTAAATATCCGACGCTCGCGAGTGTATAAAACAATAAAGTGGGTAAATATATAAAGATATGTCCGACTCAATGATAAACATAAAATAAGCGATAATTAAATCTGGGTTCAACAATACGGGTGCGGCATGATACGGCGGATCTCCCATACGTGTATTCATACGTATGAGATGGAGACCATTTGCATTCGAGATGGAGACCAGGCGGTCCCGAAAGCTACTAGCTACTATAACTATGATAATAGTGCTAGGTAGCTGGGAGACATTCTATGTATTTTGCAGACACACTGATATTATCGGCCAAAATTATTGATTTGACGGATTTATTCGTTCCGCATCTCTCGTGTGTCCATAGTGCCTCTGCTATGCTGGAGTATTGAAGATTAAATTCTGCACTGTGCAAACCCGAAATGTATACGGTGTCGGCATCCATCCATCATCCACAGGTGCATATTGTCGACCAATATTGATTTGATTTATTCGTTCCGTGTCTCTCGTGTGTTCATAGTGCCTATGCTGTGCTGGAGTATTGAAGATTAGATTTGAGGTATGAATATTTATTTATGTTATGTTATGAGCGCGCTTTGGCATGAGCGCGCCAGGCGCGCTCATGATCATCACAAGCGCGCCGATTAGCGCGCTTGTGCTAAACTGTTTCTGGCACAAGCGCGCCAGGCGCGCTCATGCTAAAAATCGGCGCTCATATGCGTGCGGCGCGCTCATAACGCAACATTTATATTTACCGTTATTTGTGGTCACAGACAACAAACAAAAAACTAACAACAATGATCGAATGTAATTAAGTCTTGGTAGCAAATATTGTGAATCGATAAACAACAAACAATAAAGTCGGATAATTAAATAAATATAACTTGGTCGTAGGTATCATAAAACAAATAAGAATACCGAATTTAAATAAGTTTTCGTGCTCAAACCCTTATTGCTGAAAATACTTTATTGCTGGCCGGGAGGGGGGGATAAAATCAATAAAGAGGACACGGTATGAAGGGACTCCCCCGGAAGTTCGGATCAGAGACCATACGGGGGCCGTATGCTTAGTCCCACATCGGCCAAACTCAGTCCCCCTGGAATATTTGGGGTACCTCATCACGGTTGGAGATGGTGATGCAAGCCCCGCAGAAACATGGAAACACCACAATATGAAAGTGTACAGGAAGATAAACAAGGCCATGGAGCGGTTCTCCAAGGGAACCTTTAGGCAGACGGAATCAGTACGCATTCTAAATTCCGACGTGCTTAGTATTCTCCAATATTTCTTTGCTGCTAACTGGATGGCCAAGAGAAAAGTGCCAAGATCTGGAGACGGCGAAGCAGACGACACCACACTCGCAGGGATAACTCATGAAATTTGGCTTTTGGTGAGCAAGAAACTTAGTTGCATGTTGAACACCCCAAGGGCAGCAGTTTTTAACAAATCCACGGGATTAGGGTTCGGGGTAGACAATGTTGAGGCGATCTACTTCACCGCCAAACTCGACAACTTGCTGCAGGCATTACAATCACCGAGCAAATACTGCTCCCTCACCACAATTGACACGATAGGGAGCTTGCGAGCAACAACCGGATGGAATGCCTTACGAGGGGGTGTTCATGACAACAAAGAGAACCGCATCCCATCAATGAAGAAGTGCAGGCGTTACCCAGAGTACATTAGGGAGGCAGGGGAGGGCCTCCGCAGGAGCTCACATTACATTAACGTAAACCCTCACTGGTACAAGGGGAAGGATTGTACTCTACTCAATTTTATAGGGTTGCAGACCAAGGGGATAAAGAATAAGCCATCGTTGCAGGCTTTCCTAGGGGCGCATGGCCACCTCACGTTGGGGGAGTTGTATGGGAGAGCTGGCCATAGCGGAGGAGTGTTTGCCACGATACTTAACTCCCCGGACATGGGGGGCTTGTCATACACATCATTCCGTGACATGACACACCTAGGCTTGATTTCTTCGGGAGTGAGCATGGAGGCCCGGACCGAGCGGGAGTTGTCACGGTTGCTTTGGAGCAAAACGAAGAGATACCACAGAAATATGTGGGATAATCCCGCAAACTTCTCGAACACTGGCATTATGACAGGCCGCATGGACCTGTTCTCGTTGGATGAGAGGCACATGGCTACAGATGGGAGTTACGATCCATACACGGGCGAGGCGGGCAGTGCTGTGGTCACAGAGAATGGGACGTATATGAGCTCATCCACACCAGGGGAGAATTCGATAGCACGGGCAGAGGCATATGGGGTTGTGTCAGCACTGCTGCTACAAAAACCGGATAATGATCTCATCATATACACCGATTCGCAAAACACCATAGATAACATCCGCAAGGTGCAAGTGAAAGCCTGGATGGACCCTAGAATGTGGAGGACCATGAATGGGTACTCCTTGTACAAACTGGCTGCTGAACCGCTGAACAAGAGGGACCACATGGGGGCCACGACGGATTTGGTCCATGTGAAGGCACACACCGTGAGCAACGAATGGCCGAGCGTTCTGAATTCAAGAGCCGATGAGCAAGCCAAACAGGCTAGAAGTGGGCCGTGTATCTTCCGAGAACCATGCCTGTTCTTGCCCAAATACTACGCGGTGGCAGCAGGGGGCGGACGTGATGGCCCCACCGTCCGTACGGACTACATGCATTCAAGATGGTACCGCGATTGGGACGAGCATCTGATGCAGGCCGCTTGGAGAAAAGCCGGAGACGCGAATCACATCAACTTTCTGAACAAACCGCAAATTTGGAGGGAGGCCTCTGTGACAAAGGGGGCAATCGGGGATAAAACTAATATTTTTGCGGCTAAACTAGGTGTTGGTAGTCTGCCGACACCGAGAAACATACAGGTAACAAATGATAAATATTTCCCGGACCTGTACCCAGGGTACTTCTGCCCCCTCCACCCGACAGATGAATCGATCGCGAATGAGCACCACATTTTTTGTAAATGCCCAGCCACTGCGAGGATTCGGGAAACCGGACTAGAGGAGTTGTTGGGAAGGATTCAACAAGTGTTACCGGATACGGTGACTAAATTGCCTATGGAAGCATTGCGACGGATGCTACTCCCGGCCAGGCGGGAGGACTTCTTGTACGGCCGTACCCCGGGAGAACTTCGAGAATGGGTGGAGAAGGAACACGGAAGGAGGGTGGCGGAGAAGCTTGGCCGGAAATTGAGGCCGTGGGTCACGGAGTTTTTCTTTAGTGTATGGTGCCAATATAACAAAAAAATGGTAGAGGGGGAACACGAGTTCTCGAGCCGTATCCAGAAGCGATATGGGATCTGTGCGGGTGATTTGAGGAGATACGGGAAGAGCGCGCGCCCGACTACGATGGGACAGGACCGTACGGTGGAGCCGGAAGAGGGACAGTCGGAGAGGCGAGAGGGAGTTTGTGATCGACTAGATTTGAATCTGGAGGGGGACACGGGGGGAGACGTAACCGGTATCTTGACACGGCAGGTGGAAATGGGGAATGCGGACATGCCAACCGAATCTAACCGCACACCACCGCCTCGTATCCATTTTCAAAATGATTGACACGCCTTGCAATATCGGAAAACTGAATTTTGAACGTGCTTTGAATATCCTTGTAGAGTCTTAGTACCGTTAAACACCTACTATCGTAAAATCCGCACGAGGTCATAGGCACATGGGTTCTTGATAGTTACCGTTACTAGCATATTCATGGATGCATCCGGAGCACCCCCTCTTCTTGGACGTCCCACCCTCACCCCCGGTTTTCAGAGCACACCCATTGGCTTTGGTATTGCTATGGGCTTACGCCAGACTTTGGTGGGCTTGAGGGGGGTGGGGGAGGGTGTGGCGGTTGACGGGAGGGGCGTGGGAGCAGGGGGTGCCGACCATTATGAGCGCGGAGGTTACCGATTTGACGCAGTAGTCAGTCTCGACCAGTGGGAGAGGATTGGTTGTCATGGCGGCTGCTATAGAGTTAGATTAGTCGGATTCTCCATGTATGTGCTAGCAGGGGGAACTTTTAGGATAGGGACTGCCCTTGACCCTGTATGGTAGCCGGGGGCGAATTGGCTCCCCGGGGTAAATTAATTTAAGTCATCGTCTCGGAATGCCCATCGTTATGGTCACGTGGTCGAGTGGACATGAAGTGTGCGTCTGCGCGTGAGGTCACTGGATCGATGCCCCCTGAGAAGTTTCAATTTATGTTGGCTTGGCTTTAGCGTGATAGGGAAATTTGTGAAAACATTCTCCCCCCACATTATGTTAGCATGTCGTCAGCATGTCGTTATCACATCATGTGTTAACGACATGCTAACCGCATGCAAAAGACATACTAAAGAAGCGAATCTGTTAGGGAATATTCCTCAGGCCTATTAGCACGTCCGTGTTTAGCATGCCTTTAGCATGGCGTGCTAAGCTCAGACGTGCTAACACATAATAGGAATATTCCTCAAAAGATTCTCCTGATAGCATGCCGTTAGCACGTCGTTAGAGGTCATATGTATATATAAATGTGTATAATTACTATGACCTCTAACGGCGTGCTAACGGCATGCTAACATAAGGAATATTCCAGGAATATTCCTATTATGTGTTAGCACGTCTGAGCTTAGCACGCTGTTAGCACGGCGGTAACACGTGCATATATGGGCCTTAACTATGGGCGTTCATGTTAGGACATGTGCTAAGGACATATTACTGGCATGCTACGGGCGTGCTACTGCCGTGCTACGGGCGTCCTACGGACTGAAAACCATGCTAAAGGCATGCTAAACACGGACGTCCTAACACGCCGGAGGAATATTCCCTAAAAGATTCGCTTCTTTAGTATGTCTTTAGCATGCGATGTTCCAGTTAGCACACGTTCTAAGGACATATTACGGCCGTGCTACTGCCATGCTACTGCCGTGCTACGGGCGTGCTACAGGCGTGTAACGGGCGTGTTACCGGCGTGCTACGAGACAGTTTAGCATGCTTTAGCACCGTTTTGCCCCATTCATTTGGGTGGGGGGGGAGGGGGGGTCTGTCATTTCGCTCTACGTTAGATTTCCTTTTTTCAAATTTTGCTAATTTTGCTCTACGCTAGATTTCAGATTTCATTTTTTGGAATGCTTGATTTCAGATTTTTTTACATCTGTCATTTTGCTCTACGTTAGATTTCCTTTTTTCAAATTTTGCTAATTTTGCTCTACGCTAGATTTCAGATTTCATTTTTTGGAATGCTTGATTTCAGATTGTTTTACATCTGTCATTTTGCTCTACGTTAGATTTCAAAACTGGTTCGGACCCCCCACCCCCCCCATATTATTGTTGTGGGGTTCGGTGTAAACTTTTTATTAACAACAAAACAATTACAAATAAATTCGTTTGGGAAACAGTTTTGACAATCGTACACGATTGTCAGAACTGTGTATCGCGTATTCATTAATAATTTCTATATAGCCCGTATAGACCGGACTAGGAAAGAATGGGAAATGATCCTCCTAAAGGCCTCAAGCGATTTAAATATTGCCAAGGAGGGCATGGGCCGATGCAAAAAATCACAGGGTTACTGCCTGACTCACGTTTGACAATCGTATACGATTGTCAAGCTCTGTCGTTGGGTTCGTCTCTGTGACGCACGTTTGACACTCGCATACGACTGGGTTATACCCCCTGAGTCCCTGGTTAGGGGGGGAGGGGGGAGTCAGTGTATATTCCTTAAGTATGAAGAAAAAAATAAATTTTCTTAAGTATGTGAAAACGCAGGCGTCGACGCGGGCCGACGCGTTACCCTCCTTAAGTATGGGCTTAAGTATGGGAGCCCTATTTTGCGAAATCTTAGAATGTTAAGAATGTTTGGTCCGTCCGTCCGTCCAAAAAATGGTCCGTCCGTCCGTCCAAATCTTGGACGGACGAGTTTTTGGACGGACGGACGGACGAAATCTTGGACCGATATTAATCCCCCGTATATGAGAGGTGATATTGGTGACATCGTATACGCTTGTCATTGCTGAGTGCGAGGATACGATTGTTAAGTATGTGTGTAAGTTGTCACCTCGAACACCTCGAACTGACTCTTCATCCATGATGGAGGTCGATGCCGAGCCCCAGGTCGCCGACCTCTTCACGTGAGCCATAACGATGCCAAATTGGCGAGGTGCGTCCCTACCCGTGATGTTATCGCCGGGCGTTAGTATATAGTTAGCACGCCTGTAGCATACCAACGGCATAATACGTGCGGGCTATCTCCAGGCTCGGCCACGACTCCCTGCATCCCGCATCGCCTTCGCCACTCCCCGAGCCGATGGGCGACCCCAACGACGACACCACCCCTCCCCCGTCCCCGTCCTTGAGAGAGGGCGAATCTGACTCTTCATCCATAATGGAGGTCGATGCCGAGCCCCAGGTCGCCGACCTCTTCATGAGCCATAACGATGCCAAATTGGCGAGGTGCGTCCCTACTCGTGATGTTATCGCCGGGCGTTAGTATATTGTTAGCACGCCTGTAGCATACTAACGGCAGTATAAGTGCGTGCCATCTCCAGGCTCGGCCACGACTCCCTGCATCCCGCCTCGCCTTCGCCACTCCCCGAGCCGATGGGCGACCTCACCGACGACACCACCCCTCCCCCGTCCTTGAGAGAGGACGACTCCGACTCCCGCACCGACGGTACCACTCCTCCCGCGTCTTTGAGAGAGGGCGACGACGAGCAGTATGACAATCGACTTCGCAATCTTGTGCGAGGATGTACCGTGGAATATCGCAAAGCCTACCATGACCCTTGGGCATCGATACTTGTTGGCGACTTGGTGGACCAGATGCCTGAGCCCTCCTATACAACCATTTGCGCGGATCGGTTAATAATAGAGGTGCGGTTCGCGGGCAAGGTTTTTCGATGTGAGGCAACGGACGGGGTCATGACGTTGGCTGCGATGGTCCACGTTTTCTACGACCTCTTTGATTGGGTTGATCATTGTATGTCCACGGGCTTCCAAGGGGCACCGGCAAATTACTTCAGTCAATGTGATTAGCACAAGGATACCATTCTAACCGCATATTAAGGGCATTTGGACCAGCAATGGTGGTTTTCACAATCGTGGGCTTGGCGAAATGCAGGCACGGCCGCATTACCAAAATACTGCGAGTGGAGATTGCTGGAGAGAGTTGTACACCTTACTCAAGTGCGATTGGCTTGCAAAGCCGACCGAGAAACAGATCAAGGCCTACCGTCTACGAAACTCCATTCTCGGCCCGGATGATTTGACTAGGACGGTCTACACCTTCAACCCGCACGTTGACCCAGCAGCCTTTGAGCACAAGGAGCCATTCATATTACCCAATCGAGTAGAACAACAAGTTGTTATTGTGCCACATCCGTGCATGGAGACCGCCGTTATTCTCGACCCAACGGCCGACTTCTTTGAGTGCATAGGATGACATTAGAATGTTAAATGTGTGATAATGACATGCTAACACTGACGTGCTATCGGCGTCCTAAGAACATGCTAGCGACATACTAACGTCCCTACCTTTCCGAGGAATTCCGCTCGCTTACCACCTGACCCGAATCGCATCATACTCCGTGGCATATCCTTCCCCTGCCCTTCTAATCACCATATAACATGTTCCTGGTGATCTACGCACCCCCACATGCCTCACCACTCACTACCCCTCAAGTTGGCGCGAACACATGCTTAAGGCGCAGTGGCGTTAGCATGCCTTTAGAGTGTCTGATGTGTGATAATGACATGCTAACACTGACGTGCTATCGGCGTCCTAAGAACATGCTAGCAACATACTAACGTCCCTACCTTTCCGAGGAATTCCGCTCGCTTACCACCTGACCCGAATCGCATCATACTCCGTGGCATATCCTTCTCCTGCCCTTCTAATCACCATATAACATGTTCCTGGTGATCTACGCACCCCCACATGCCTCACCACTCACTACCCCTCAAGTTGGCGCGAACACATGCTTAAGGCGCAGTGGCGTTAGCATGCCTTTAGCATGGACATGCTAACACACCTATGGGGCTTTAGCATGCCGTTAGCACGCATGCTAACCCCTATCTGGCGTTAGCATGTCATAGCATGTCCATGGCACGCGTTTAGCATGTCGTTAGCAGCATACTAACGTTTACCAGGACCGTAGGGGACGTTGGTTGAACGACCAGTATCGTCAGAACGAATAGTTCGTTCATACTGCGCATGCGTGTTCCGCACATGCTTAGAGCAAAGATGGTTCTTGTTTGTTACTTCAAGATGTATCTTGCTTTGCCATCTTCGAGTTCGACGTACGAACTCTCGATGACAGGTGTCATTCAAGTCTTTCCTTGAATAATGACAGATGATGTGACTTATCATCTGGCGACATGTACAGTCATAGTCGACCGTACTGACGATTGTCATAATAATATATGACACGACTCGACATGACATGACATGACATGGTATGACATGTCTGACAGGTATGACACGTATGACATGTATTGCACATATGTCATCGGTCATGATCCTGTATGGTATGACATGTCTGACAGGTATGACACATATGACATGTATGACACATATGTCATCGGTCATGACCCTGACAGATCTCCCCTCTTAAAAGAGTTGTGACCTCACAACGGGCATAACTTTGTATATGTCTATGATGTCATTGTTGTTGTCGCTTCTTGCTGGTACCAGTCTTCTTACACCGATTTGAGGCGTCCCTCGTGGTGTTTTTAGGTTATTGGGGGGAACTGAGTCCACTTTAGTCCCTCACCTTACAGTTCTTAGGATGTAGCCCCCTTTGAAGTTCGTATCGTATTTCAAAGTGACGTTTCAAGGTTCAATGAATTGCGTTTCGTGATACAGATTGACGCTGGATTACTGATTGATCCACACGTATCGTGCGTCAGAGTGACGATTCAAAGCATCCGAAGTGTACGTTACGGATTATTTGCGCTAGCCGTCGTTGCTTTGCGAACGATGATCCCACGATTTAACGATTTATAATCGAACGATTCTCGGCCTTGTATAATGCACCCAACCCTTCCTTGGAACCCTCCTTAAGCTACTTTGGAGGATCATAGGCGGCAACGGGGAGCCCATGTTTGTTTCCGGAGTTATTTCACCGGGGGCTTGTTTTATTGCAAAGAGAGTGGCCCTGCTTAACGGGATTGGACTGATAATCCTTACCCGGTCTGCTCACTCTAATATGGTCCAGTACGCACGCTTTGACGAACATCTATCGCGATGAGTGAGAATGGATTCGCCACGTACTAATGTGAAATTTATTTAGTTATGTTTGTCAAGCACAACTTAGGATCACAACTCCGTCTACCTCAGTCGATATCTCCGGTAGCTTCGGATGACTGGCCAAGAATCCGATGACAAACCACGGTTTTGGCAAAGGTAGCATTTAGCAGTTTTTATTTATCCACAGATATGATATCTCGCATGTGCGTATCTGTGCAAGGGTATGATTTGTACAAGGCTCACTACACCTTTAGCAAGGAAGGATCAATTTCCTGCTTCTATGCAACATAATGATAAAACATTAAGAGCAAGGTATATAGATGATCGACATGTATTAGTATATATTACAAGAAGTAAGGGCATGAGGCTTAATATAATGTTTAGCCTTCATAGGCAGCTATTATGTCTGCTGCATTGGTCAGCTCTGTGGCTTTGACCCATGTGTCATGCTCAGGGCCGTAGCCTGCATATGGCACTAAGTAGTACTTGACACCTCTAGTGATCTTATCCGAGAGTATATGTGATATCTCAAACAGTGGTTGCCCTTTTTCGGTGATCATCTATGGCAGAGGCAAAGGTGCTTGGATCGAGTCATTGTACAGCTCTATTCTGGATACAGGCTGTACCGGATGAATACGGATATCGAGGTCTCCGAAATCTAACTCGTATGCACGCCCATGGCTAAGCACTTTGGAAATGGTGAACGGCCCAATATATGGCTGCTTAAAGTGTCTGCCTGCCTCTGTCAAACCAGTCCATTGAATAAACTCGGTCCGTAAAAGAACTTTCTGCCCAACTGCAAACTGCCGAGGCATGTGAGTCTTATTGAATCTGGCTTGGCTAATTTCTGCTGCTCGGAAAATGTTGTCTACCGCGTTGGCATGTACAGCCGAGTACTGGTCAAAATGATCTCGAATAGCTCTTTGTATTGGAACAGGAGCTTTTGGCGGAATAGTGATTACCAGGTCATGAGGCGAAAGTGGTTGCGCCATCGAGTCGAGATAAAATGGTGAATAACCAGTTGATGCAGAAACTGTGTTGTTAATTGCAAACTCCACCGGAGGCAACTTGTCCTCCCACGAATTGGCTGAAGTATCATTGCAACAACACCTGAGGATATCCTCGATGAAGGCATGGCTCCTCTCATTGGCTGCATTAGACTGTGGATGGTGTGAGGACGTCATGGACAATCTCGTACCAGTAGATTTCCACAGTGTCTGCCAGAATGTAGAGGCGAATCTGGGGTCTCGATCTGAGATGATGTTCCTCGGAAGACCATGGAGCTTGAAGATATGCTGCATATAGATAGAAGCAGTATGCTGAGCTGTCCAGGTCATGCTGAAAGGAATGAGATGACATCGATGAGAAAATTGGCACATCACCACAAATATACTGTCGTGCCCATTAGTGGTGATAGGCAGGTCAGTAATCCAATCAAGAGATACATCTAGCCATTTTGTCTTAGGCACGGAATATCGTATATGTGCCTGACCATAAGGCTTGTGTCGCCTCGTTTTCTGGCGCTGACAAACGGGGCACTCCCGAATGTACTTGATGGCTGCCGTTGTCATTCCTGGCCAATAATACCGGCTACGCAGAAGATGAAGCATGCGATTTTTGCCTACATGACCAGAAATAGTGGCTGAGTGGCACTCATGAAGGAGAATGTGGCGAAGCTGTGTGATCTCACCGTCATCTGTGGGGACTTTAGCTGTTGGTGGAATGTACAGCTGTCTGCCATATATGGTCTTACGATAGATCAACCCCTGAATGAGCTCGAAGCTGTAGCTGCTGACTGACTGTGATGAAGTCGATGATGTCAGTTTAGCCAAAATAGTCTGTGCAAATGTATCACGATCATATTCGGATATAATGATGTCGTGTAGCTGATGAGCTGATGAAGAAGATATAAGAGCAATGAATGTAGGATCTGCAGATGGCATGACCTCGCTGATGTCCATGTGCTGAAGACAATCAGTGAGTTCAAAAAGTGCAGAGATACGAGTGAGTGCATCTGCGACCTTATTCTTATCGCCAGCAATATGCTCTATACGGAAGTTGTACTCGGAGAGCTCATCCAACCACCTTGCCTGTTTGGGGCTCAGTGTGGATTTGGACTGGAAATAAACCAGTGGCTGATGATCTGAGCGTACAATGGTCTCAGGAGCTCCCAACAAGATGTGGCGAAAGAATCGGAAGCCCTCCACAATGGCAAATAGCTCGATCTCAGGAATAGGCCAACGTCTCCGTGTATCGGATAGAGTGACGCTGTGATAGCCACATGGCTTCATACCTTTTCCTTGATCCTGGAGTATCACTTGACCAACGTGTGTGCCTGATCCATCGACCTCCATAATAGATGGCAGTTTCTGATCTGGAAGCTGTAGTACTGGAGCGTTACAGATGGCACTTTTGAGGTTATCAAATGCCTGCTGCTGCTCAGATTCCCAGACAAACTCTGCATTATCTTTAAGGAGACGATTGAGAGGCTCGGCAACTTTGGAGAACTTTGGTATGAATCTCCTGAATTGACCGACCATGCCCAAGAATGACCGAAGGGATGACTTGCCGTCTTTAGCCATACGGCGTAGAGGCTGTTTTCCAACGGTAGGACCATAAGACACTGGAGGCTGAATTGCCATAACTGCTCGGATTCTGTCTTCGATGATGGACAAGCCTGCTTCAGAGATGTGATGTCCGATGAAGTCTATAGATCTGACGAACAACTCCACCTTGGAAGGCCTGATGAAGAACTGGTGTTCTCTGCAACGCTGGAGAAACTGTCGGACATGACTCACGTGGCTGTCAAAATCCGGACTGTATACGATGGTATCGTCCATGAAAATGACAAGGAACCGATCGATGAAGTCGAAGAATGCCCGATTTCCTACACGTAGAGCTGTTGCAGGAGCATTGGTCAATCCGAAAGGCATGACTGTCCACTCATAGGAACCGTATCTGGTACGAATAGCTGTTTTGTGAATGTCATCTGGATGTATAGGGATCTGATGGAAAAACTGATTGAAGTCAAATCTGCTAAACCATCGTGCACCTTTTAGCTGTTCAAGAAGGGTGTCGTGAGGTGGCAATGGATACGTGTCCTTAGTTGTGATGTTATCAAGGGCTCGATAATCACGGCACATCCTCCACTTCCCACCTGGCTTAGGAGCGAAAATGATAGGACATCCATATGGAGATGATGACGGACGAAGGATACCCAAGTCGACATATTTGATGATCTGTCGTTTGAGTTCTTCCATCATGGGTACTGGAATGGTACGTACTGGCTGCGATGGTGGCTTGTGCCCAGGTTCAATGTTGATTCGATGATAACCACCTTCAAACCGTTCTGGCCTATGACCAGTTGGAAGATCCTCCTGGAATATGTCTGAAAAGTCTTCTCTCATCTGATCACGTGCTGCTGTGACCTCGGGGTCTTCCATAGTGGTGTCTGTGTCTGATGCTGTAAAGACCAGTTCACAGTCGACCTCTGAGAGAAAGAAAAGATAAGCTACGGCTTCTTCAGCCGAACCACTGGATCGAATACGACGAAGGTGCTTTCTCATGGTGGTGGCGCTGACCAATTCCATTTCAGGAAGGTCATCTGAGTCTGGAGTCTGTTCAACTCTGGACAATACTGTGCGAATACTGGAGCCTGATGAATGCTTCCTAGTGATCGTCAGATTTTTGGTCTGAAAGTCAATGTGTGGATTTCTCCTCTCCAACCAATCTTGACCCAGAATGACAGTGAATGGTTTCATGTCAATGATGTAGAAATCTTCTGCATCCTTATACTTGCCCAGCGTAAATGTAGCCTTGGGAAGATAGGATGTGCATGGTAGTTGGCTTCCTCCAGCCAATCCCACTGAAAACGATGAAGAATCTGTGGGTGCTATACCAAGCTGAGCAGCGAACTGTCTGTCAATGAAAGACGATGTGGCTCCTGGATCTACCAAAATGTGAGTACTCTGTCCATATACTTTCCCTTTGTACAACAACAGCTTCTTCTGTGATTTCAGCTGTGCTGTTTGAGACTGCATCTGTGCGATGTGCTCTGAGGGAGTGTCCATCTGCTGAAACTGCAATGTCAGACTGGAAAGGACTTCTTCTGAGATACTCTCAACCCGGCCACTTGCTTCAGTGGCATCTTCAGGCTGATCTACCCTCGGGGTGCTCTCAACACCGGTACCTGTGCAGTACCCTGAGAGTTTCCCTGAGGAGCTGGAGTTGAAGCTGGAACTGGAGCTGAAGTTGCAACTGCTGCATTGATGTTGTGCTGACTCTTCAGTTCCTTAACCAAGGTGTTGATCGTATTGATGAGTTTGCCGGACCCATCCTTAGTACCCTGATTCTGCTGCTGCTGTCTCCGGTTCTGGAAAGGACTCTGAGCTGGTGGCTTACCCTTGATCTCTTTTCCATCTGGGGTCTTGGTGGAATAACAATCCTTTTCGATGTGACCAACACGACCACAACGATTGCAAGACTGAGGATTCTGTGATTTTCCTTTTTCCTTTGCCCTTGTCTTTTCCACCTTTTCCCTTGTTCCGATTCTGATTATTGGAGTTCTGGCTGCCACTCTGATTCTGATTCCGATTTCTGTTGGATCTGTCATGTGGCTTCTGGCCACATCCTTTGTCCTTGTCCTTCTTGGCTGGACCTCCTGACGACTGCTCCTTCTGACCCCGATAGTGAAGGGTTTCTGACTGCTTTGAATGAATGACATAATTCAAATCAAGCAGTATCTGTGTGGTTTCTTGCCACGACAGATTGTTCCTTTGTTGTTCTGTCAGAAATCTGAGTTGGAACTGTCTGCGGAGATCTGGATCCATACTGGTGACGAATCTATCCTTTATTAGCACATCGTTCAAATCAACTGCTGCTAGAGAAGCCAGTGATGTGAATGTGCGCAAATAATCTGCAAAGGTTTGGGGTCCTTGAGACAGTGCCATAAGGTGTTTCTTGGCTACTGATCTCTTGTGAGGATTACCAAATTGTCTGAGGAATGTCTGTATGACCATTTCATAGGTGGCATTTGGCTGTTGTGCCAAGACCTGAAAATAGTGTCTGTCGTTGTTCTGAATAAGAGTCAGAAACACTATAATCAAGTCCTTGTCCTTCACTCCTGGATAGGTGAACTGGAAATATCGGTCCACCGTGTCCAACCAGACTTCTGCGTCCTGTCCTGATTTGAACTCCCTAGGTGGTGTCATTTTCACCTTTGGGACCAAACTAGGTGGAGCTGGTGCTGGGACAGAATCTGTATCTGGATCTGTAAAAACCATCGGAGGATTATCTTCTGTGTACTCGTTTTCTGGTTCCTGAGGCTCATTGGCTGGATCCCTAAATCGGCTCATGTCTGGCTTCATACGACTGATGTTGTCATAGTAGCCTATCTGGTCATATCTGGTTTGTGTGTCGGCATAACCAGCGATCCATTTCGGGACTTTAAACCGGCTGAATGCATCATATGAACCAAGAATGTCGAAAAACCATGTCGATGGATCTGGGTCGATATTAGGAATCTCTGGATCTTCCTCTTCGAGTGCAACCATCTAAAAACAAAACACAGCACAAAAATACCTTCAGCTAATCGACTAACTGAGCGTGTGTGATTTATATATATATATGGTATATCTGTATATTTACATACATGTAGTACATAATAATGAGGTAGGTATATATATATATATCCACCTTCTTCCCCCCTCAAGGAAGTGTGTGATATAAGGCAGTTGTCAATTGCCTGTACCTCATAAATAGCATGCATTCCTTATAGGAAGCATCTGTTCGCAGTTTTAGGGTTGTTGCCCGATATATCATCATGTCTGTGTCGAATACAGCATGATATGTTTATGCCAAATACGAAGTTTATCGAATATATAGTGGCATTTTAGGGCATGTTAGGTTACAGTGGCCCATATACTTAATAATGTGATTAGGGTGTTACATGGTATCAGTAACCCTAGAATAGGTAAAAATAAAGCAGTATAAATATTTTGCAACTATTTTAAAGCAAAACTGCATTTAATACCATACTGAATGTTATGTGGTTTTCAGGAGGTATGTTACACCCCTGACACACACATTCAATTTTTAGGGTGTTACAGGGTGTTACACATGCTGCATAAATCAGGGATTGTTATTTGATAGCTAAATATTCATATTAGCAAAAAAAAATCAATCCGAAATTTTCAAAAAATTACACGTACAGCATTTTGACGCATTTAGTGTTACAGCCAATATGTATACCCCTACATATTCCACACCTGCTATCTAGGGTGTTACACGAGATATGACTATTGTCATTATGATTTTCTCATACCTCAATAGGTATAAAATCATATTATCAAATAAAATAGGGTCCGATTTTCAATTTTCAAATCTATCGCAAACGGATTTTACCCATTTTGGCCGTTTTTGGCTATATATATATACATATCTCTGTGTGTGTGTGGACTGCAAAGTACAGAAGCACTGCAAATCACTTTACCTTTGCACATGACAAATTTCATGGCAAAAAGTGAATTATTCTGCATATCAACATCTGAGGTTGATCACATTTCTGGGTTTTACTGATTTAAACCCATGGCAGTAAATGTACTTTCTGATGATATATAGATTTATCAACTGCAAGCGGATTATCCACTTCAGTGATAATTTTATCAATCTATGATATGTTTTGAGCATATGTCTGTGCTCTAAGATTTATCAAAATGATATCTCTTACTTTAAACATATCAGGACATTGCTTGATTATATAATCAAAGCAGTTTGACACAACACATATGTATGTGTGTGCTTGTCCTCAACAACTTCTATCAGATGTCAATATAGTTACTGCTCTGAAAGAGTTACATGCATTCTGAACTGATCAAATCTGAGTCAATTGTCATTATGCAATGTACTTGTTGTTGTTGCTCTAGCGATGATATGTGGAATGACGAATGGACTGCGCCCAACAGTTACCAGCTGTTGCATGGGCACAGTATATTGCCTTCGGGTCTGGAGATAACTCCATCCAGCCCTACAGCATGTTGGATTATCTGTTCCCATATCTATCGCCATCACTGACACTTCACACGCACATGTGTTTGTGAAGTGTTATCTACATTATCATATACATGATAGATATTAAAGTTGGTCAATTCACTATGAATCAGTGAATATCAATACATACAGTAATGCAGTGTGTGTGCATGTATAGTACTTATTGATTAGTACTTTTTGCCAGTGTGTGTGTGTGTGTGCTCACTTTTACACACTTACAGGAAGATAAGTTCTGGACATTACAATATTTCCAGACAGTTTATCATGCAGGATAATCAGTATACCATGCACTGAATGAATCTAGCATGATATATTAGGTTAGAGGTTATTGTAATTCCAAGATAATCTCATTCAGAATAATGAGTTGCTGGTCTATTTCACATATAGTTCCGGTGAGCAATCCTTTCAGTGATCCACAGTAGAACGATATGTGGTCCGAAGAGTATCTCGACTCCACCGGGACATAACGAGCTAATTACTGTGTTAAGACCACTGAACAGACACCTTACACTATATGGGTTCGAATATAGTTAGCATGCACAGCAGGTATGCTTTTGTGCATGTTTGATGTATTATGATATGATGCCATCTATTCCAGCTGCTACCGTGATCAAGCTGGTTCATATATAACATCTGCTAACATGATGCATGCACAACTTATAGTGTGGCAGTCACTCAGTATAGGATGTGCATATACTCAGATGCGGCATGTTAATGTGTGCTGCATGTTAGTGTGTGCTGCATGTTAGTGTGTGTTCAAATAAACATCTTGCACACTATATTGCAGATAAGCATGAAATGCTGACAATTTGAATATTTGTGCAGTCATCAATATGTGGTGTGTGCTGCAGTATAATAATCAGATGTCAATCATGCATGCATCCAAAATATGCCTGCGAGTATTAGTTGTTTTGCAGAGTATTTTGATGTGAGTATGTATATACAGTTGATCGTAGCAACATTTGACATTATCATCGTAAATTGCAATCGTAGCACGCTGCAAATAATTTATGCAATAGGGCGCGCTGCTGATGAAAAGCATGTATCGTCACCATCTTTCAGCGCATGATACGAGCGCTGACTTATGCACGGATCAAAAATCCGTCGATGATTACTATGCCGTATATCATTCTGAACAATTTTCAAATGCGATTCATCCAAGCGCGTGCATGTAATTGTCATGCATGCTGTAAACTGAGAATCACTTCTGCGAGAACATGCGACTGTCGCGCATGCTGCCAACTGCGAATCAGTCTATCGCGCATCGACATATATGATGGCCGTACAAAAAGCAATTTGATGCAATCACGAAAATTGTAATACTGCGCTGATGACTTTCCGCGCGGATTACGATTCCGCTGATGATCTATGCTTCCGCGTCTCATTTGCGAACATATGTACATCTGCGAACCATATATGCGAGTACATCTCATCGCTGCGCGAATGTATGCCATATGCACACCTTGTCGTGCAGTATGTGCGATCAGCTGTATCCTGCGAGTGCGATTCTGAGAACGCGACAATTATCTCGCACGCTGTCTTCGCTATTGCAGCGGTATATGCGATATATCAAATATTCGTATTATTCAAGCGCGTCGCCTTATGTGCTTAAGCTCCGCAACCTGTCAACACAAAATTAATGATATCTACGCGCTGCACACAATTGAGTTCTCGTGCTGTTCGTGCCTTGACGAGCTAAATTAGAATACCATTCTGTTAGGGCTAGATAAGCAAGCCCTCAATATATCATATGAAATACAAGTATACGCTGCGTTGTGGAACGGCAAACACAAGCGTAAGATACGAGCGGGATGAGGTGCAGAACTTCTGTGTGAAGATACTGCTGAAGCACAACGCTTCGCTCATCTATACCATACGTCTCCCATCGCATAGATGGTACCGCCATTGGGTTGTGAACCCGAGACGTTGGTTGAACGACCAGTATCGTAAGAACGAATAGTTCGTTCATACTGCGCATGCGTGTTCCGCACATGCTTAAAGCAAAGATGGTTCTTGTTTGTTACTTCAAGATGTATCTTGCTTTGCCATCTTCGAGTTCGACGTACGAACTCTCGATGACAGTGTCATTCAAGTCTTTCCTTGAATAATGACAGATGATGTGACTTATCATCTGGCGACATGTACAGTCATAGTCGACCGTACTGACGACTGTCATAATAATATATGACACGACTCGACATGACATGACATGACATGGTATGACATGTCTGACAGGTATGACACGTATGACATGTATGACACATATGTCATCGGTCATGATCCTGTATGGTATGACATGTCTGACAGGTATGACACATATGACATGTATGACACATATGTCATCGGTCATGACCCTGACATCATCGGTCATAACCCTGACAGATCTCCCCTCTTAAGAGAGTTGTGACCTCACAACGGGCATACCTTTGTATATGTCTTTGATGTCTTTGTTGTTGTTGCTGCTGCTGGTACCAGTCTTCTTACACCGATGTGAGGCGTCCCTCATGGTGTTTTTAGGATATTGGGGGGAACTGAGTCCACTTTAAACCCTCACCTTAGGCATTTAGCCTTACAGTTCTTAGGATGTAGCCCCCATGAATTGCGTATCGTATTGCAGAGTGACGATTCAAGGTTCAATGAATTGCGTATCGTGATTCAGATTGACGCTGAAACTGCGTATCGTGATTCAGAGTGACGATTCAAGGTATCCGAGGTTTACGTTACGGATTATTTGCGCTAGCCGTCGACGCCTTTGCGAACGATGATCGACGTTTTCAGAGAATGAATTCGAACGATTCTCGGCCTTATATATACAACCGATCGACGAAAACCGGTACACGTTTCCACAGTTATTATATATATTGCACCCAACCCTTCCTCCCCTCCTGAAGCTTATAGCCCAATTTTGGAGGTTCACAGGCGGTCATGGGGAGCCCGATGTTTCCGGAGTTATTTCACCGGGGGCTTGTTTTAATAATGCAAACGGAGTGGCCCTGCTTAACGGAATTGGACTTATAATCCTCAACCGGTCTGTTCAACTCCTCAATTTTTTTGTCCAGTACGCACGCTTTGACGAACATCTGTCGATTCAGAGTGGATTCGCCACGTACTAATGTGAAATTTGTTATTAGTTATGTGTGTCAGGCATAACTTAGGATCACAACTCCGTCCACCTCAGTCGATGTCTCCGTTTTTCGGATGACTGGCTACAAGATCCGAATGACAAACCACGGTATGGCAAAGGTAGCATTTAGCAGTTTTTATTTATCCACAGATATGATATCTCGCATGTGTGCGTATCTGTGCAAGGGTATGATTTTGTACAAGGCTCACTACACCTTTAGCAAGGAAGGATCAATTTCCCGCTTCTATGCAACATAATGATAAAACATTAAGAGCAAGGTATATAGATGATCGACATGTATTAGTATATATTACAAGAAGTAAGGGCATCAGGCTTAATATAATGTTTAGCCTTCATAGGCAGCTATCATGTCTGCTGCATTGGTCAGCTCTGTGGCTTTGACCCAGGTGTCATGCTCAGGGCCGTAGCCTGCATATCGCACTAAGTAGTACTTGACACCTCTAGTGATCTTATCTGAGAGTATGTGTGATATCTCAAACAGTGGTTGCCCTTCTTCGGTGATCATCTGTGGCAGAGGCAAAGGTGCTTGGATCGAGTCGTTATACAGCTCTATTCTGGATACAGGCTGTACTGGATGGATACGGATATCGAGATCTCCGAAATCTAACTCGTATGCACGTCCATGGCTTAGCACTTTGGATATGGTAAACGGCCCAATATATGGCTGCTTAAAGTGTCTGCCTGCCTCTGTCAAACCAGTCCATTGGATAAACTCGGTCCGTAAAAGAACTTTCTGCCCTACTGCATATTGCCGAGGCATGTGAGTCTTATTGAATCTGGCTTGGCTAATTTCTGCTGCTCGGGAAATGTTGTCTACCGCGTTGGCATGTACAGCCGAGTACTGGTCAAAATGATCTCGAATAGCATTCTGTATTGGAACAGGAGCTTCTGGCGGAATAGTGATTGCCAGGTCATGAGGCGAAGACGTTGTCATTGTGATGTGACATCAGAAGAAGGAGAGCGTTTCTGGAAGAGATGATTATCAGAATGCTGCCACTGACGTGTCAGCCAGACACTGACGTGTCAGCTAGAGGATGTGATACAGTAACATCATTAAAGCTGGCGAAGAATAGTAGCATCTGATTGGTAGATAAAGATTTCAGAGCGGAGAGCTGTCACAACGATGCACAGATGTAACCTTGACTAGCGATAAGTAGCCAGGGACTGAAGGTCAGAGTCAGTGGACTCATTATTGTTTTGCTTTCGCAAGTGCTAGGTGTCTGTTGACGTCTCGAGTACTAGACTGCTAAGACAGCTCTGCTCAAGTCTTATACAATAATTTGTATTTTGGTGGTTTTATTATGATTTATTGATGGATATGTTGCTGTTATCTTCATTATTTTTCTGTGAGAAATTTGGGGTTGCATATGAGAGCCTCGCAGGTTATCTCAGGATATCAGAATTTCAAAAAAGTTGTAGCTCTACGATCACTTGTTATGTTGGGATATGCCCTAATGTATCACGAACCTGAATGTTGAGAACGTGCCAAACATATATATATACATATATATATATATACGTGCGTGATTATCATGTGGGAATATCATTATTTGTCCCATCATATGCACGCGTTTGCGACATGTAGAGCATTCAACAAACTGTAGAGCATTCACCAAACAGACAAGATTGTCTGAAAAATTAATTCATTTTTGGCAAAATCTCAACGAGAAATAGATAACAAAAGTTTAAATGATTAATCATTTTGGGGTTCATAAACAATATATATATATACATATGTGCGTGATTATCATGTGGGAATATCATTATTTGTCCCATCATATGCACGCGTTTGCGACATGTAGAGCATTCAACAAACTGTAGAGCATTCAACAAACTGTAGAGCATTCAACAAACTGTAGAGCATTCAACAAACAGACAAGATTGTCTGAAAAATTAATTCATTTTTGGCAAAATTTCAACAAGAAATAGATAAAAAAAAGTTTAAATGATTAATCATTTTGGGGTTCATAAACAATACTTTGTTGACGCCTGTTTTTTTCTCTTTTAAAGATAGTACGGTTAGTAAGTTGGTAAGTAAGTACGGGGTCCTGATTTCGGAATTTGATCGAAGGGGATTTTTTTCCGTGGCATCATCTAAAACCCTAAAACCTTAGAACCTTAGAACCTTAGAACCTTAGAACCCCGAAGCCCCCCACCCTCCAATCGCATCTCGACTTGATCGCATCGCACCGCATCGCGTCGCGTCGCATCGCAAATCGAACATCGAAAATCGAACATCGTTCATTTTCTGCATACCCTTCTCACCTACCTTCACTAATATCGCATCGAAGTTCTATATATACCGGTAATTTTGAACACACGCGTGACCTATGGGAGCAGCAACATACGCTCAGTTTTCCGATCCATGTTCAATCCGTGTTACAATTTTACATTTTCGATTTTCGATCCAGGGTTGATTCGTTCAGATTTCCAGATGTTGCATTCGGTCGATTTCCGATCCATGTTCGATTTTAGATTTTGCATTTCATATTTTCGATTTCAGATTTCGGAACATCAATGTAATATGTTGAATATGGAACATCAATGTGATGTGTTAAATACGAAATGTCAATGAAATGTGCTAAATACGGAAGATCAATGTGATATGTTAAATATGGAAGATCAATGTAATGTGTTCAATATGGAAGATCAATGTAATGTGCTAAATAAGGAAAATCAATGTAATGTGTCAAATATGGAACATCAATGTAATGTGTTGAATATGGAAGATCAATGTGTTGTGTTAAATATGGAACGTCGATGTAATGTGTTAAATATGAAGATCGCTGTAATGTGTTGAATATGGAAGATCAACGTGATGTGTCAAATATGGAATATCGATGTGATGTGTTAATTATGGAAGATCACTGTAATGTGTTCAATATGGAAGATCAATGTAATGTGTCAAATATGGAATATCAATGTAATGTGTTGAATATGGAAGATCAATGTGATATGTTAAATATGGAACGTCAATGTAATGTGTTAAATATGTAAGATCGCTGTAATGCGTTTAATATGGAAGATCGCTGTAATGCGTTAAATATGGAAGATCGATGTCATGTGTTGAATATTGAAGAACAGTGTAATGTGTTAAATATGGAACGTGGGGCGGGGGCGGGGGCGGGGGAGCTTTATTTCCGCCGCTAGGACACGATCCTAATTGAAATTGGCAAAACCAAAGCGAATGTCCAACCCGTATTGGAAGATTGGCAAGTAGGCCTAAGTGTTGGGGTGTCATGTGTACGCCCCGATCCCGTGCCATGAGTGAAACATGAAAGGGGCGCGGAGGGAAATGGGGGGGTTTATCCCCCCCCCCAACGCCCGAGAACTAGTTAAGTTTTAAAATCAATAATGTAAGCACGGTATGCATTGCCGACGCGGCGAAATCGCAAGTAAAGTTTTAATTCTACGACTTCAGCATGGCATGCACAATCACCCGAAAATCCCATGAAAATGATGGTTGCACATTCTTTGCGTGGCCCCGCGATTGCGATCTGGAGTGCTTAGAACACTTCGTAGCTCTCCCTCCCAACAGCAACCGTGAAACTCAAACATGCAACGGCAACCTTGACGACTCCAAAAACAACAGCCTCCCGCCATAATCACATCGAGCAGATCCACACACATTGCTCAACGACGGCGCGAACTTGTGTACTGACAATACCATGACATCAAAACCAACCATGGCACACATGTCACGGAATCATGCACTAACAATTCGCACCGTCCTAAAACTCCAGGCCCAATTTCATGCCCTTAGGTTTCCTGCAGGCTGCGTCACACGAATACAATCGTGATCGGCTAAACCTGTAAATCGCAATTTCCATTTTCCACATTTTCCCATCCACAGTATCAGCTTCGCATCATCTTTTAGCCCTAAGTTTTCATATGCCCAACTTCTTAGGTATCGCCCCATATTTCTGTGACCTAGTGCCACCCTAGTCCGCAGCATGCCAACACACAATATCAAGTGATAACCTCTCCAACCAAACCAAGCCCAATCATCCAGCACACATACTTTTTTATAACCATTGTACCATACATCATACCAAACACATTCATGTCTACAACCCAAATTCCAACACTGTTCGGCTAGGCTACGATATGATACCAAAGTATGGGCCCGGCATGAAATTCATTTTACCTAAGAGCAACGTACGTAATACTTATGTTTCTCTGCAAGCAATCTGAAAGTGTCCCCCTTGAGGATTTAGACGCGGTCAAGAATGTAACCAGCCGATTGTCCTCTTGGGAGTGGATGGATCTTGACGGCTGCCGGTTTTTCTTTCTTGAACTTTACTGGATTTTGTTGATAAGGACTGAGATCGCTTCCAAATATAGACATGACATTCAAATTGCTTTTCTTTGACTGATCGGCACAACTCACAGCTTGTTGAGAAGTGGACGGCAGAGAGAAGAAGCTAGCACAGTCATCTTCCCCCTCTTTGGATCGATTCTTTTCAGAGATTTTCAAGTACTGCCGGTATGCCATTGCCGCACTTATACACACTAATACACCTCCGACAGCCGCACCAATAGGTAGCATGAAATCAACCTCATCATCGGCTGTTGGACTCCCCTCTGTTGGATTCCCCTGTTCGCTCGCCGAAGGATACAACTCTTCACTATCTGCGACTTCCTTCCTCTCCACCATAGTCGGTTGTGGATCTAAATCATCTACTTCCGATCTGGAGGAACTGTTCTGTACTATGAAGGGGGAGTGTGGTGGAGGCTTTGAAATAGGCCTGCCCATGGCTATTGGGGGTAAATCCTGGACCGGAGGCACATTGGGTACTCCAGGTGGGGGATGCTGCAGTTGGGGAGGGGATGGAAAAGGGGCAATGGGAAGTAACGGAGGAGGTGGAGGCGGATGCACCCTTTTCATCCCATCTGACGAGGACAACGAGAAAGAGGTTATGTTCAAACATTGAGAGAATATGGAATCTCTGAAGATTGCACTTGGATTCATCTCCAGTGTGTACATAAATGTGGTGTAGTTCTCCTGGTTGAAGAGATAGGCGGGGATCTGGACCGTGCCAGACACGACGATGCTTTCACGGGGAGGAGGTGCCGGAGGTGTAGGGATCGAAGGGGGAGGTGAGGGGCTGTTTGGTTGGTGTGGAGGGGAAGGTGGACATGGTGGTGGAGATGGAGGTGAGGGGGGAGGGTGTGGAGGAGGGGTAGGCGGAGGTGAAGACGGTGGAGAAGGTGGAAAGAGAAGAGGAGGTGGAGAGCGAGGCAGTTCTGGATGTGGCGGTGGAGCCAACGGTAC